>CAKNEV010000121.1:0-76790 GCA_930272055.1 Rhizopogon roseolus
CGAGCATTATCAGGAATTGTAACACGTAACAACTCGGTTTTGAGGACGACGTAGAATTGGACCATGGTCAGACTCAGGCTGCAGCTGTAGCAGATGCGGTAAGTCAGTTAGATGTATGAATGTCAACATGCAAATACGAACTTGAGTAGATTTGCGAGAGGTAAGGAACGATGGTTGCGTGGCTGAAGGGCGAGAAAAGGGAGGTTAATATATGTAGTTTCAACATCCACAGAGGTCCACGGTGGGTCCGTATTACATAACTATTGCTCATTCTATCTCGTCAACGATCAATCGATCAAATGCCAGCCACCACATAATCGGTCTGTTTGTGCCAATCATTGGATGCGTTGGTGAAAAAACAAGGTATTTTATTTGGAGAAGAACATGTACAGCCTGTTCGTGACCTCTGGACATTCTTTATATTTCTATCCGCTTCTTCTCTTACAAGCTGCTTCAAGTTACTAAGTGACCTTTCCTGCTCGAGGTCAGAGTCTGTCAGCCTTCGAGCATTGTGCTGACAGTGCGAGCGTAACAGGACAGGCAGAGTCACGGAGTCAAACATGCGTAACAATTGGACGACACGACCGGCAGGACTGCTCGATTACTCTGGTAACAATATCATACGCCCGACCTGTCTTGGAATGAGTTCCTACTTATCTTGATATTCGCAAGCGAGGGCATCAACACATCGGATGATTGTACCGTCCTCCACGTTACCCTTCACGAGATCGATGATTTTAAAATTCAGGAGGCTGGTGTTGATGAGGTCGGTTGGCATACTTGCGATCCTCAGAAGCAATCAAGTGCAGCTTGCGGCAGAGTTACACTGGCAAGATGAACTAAAGCATGAACATAAGTTGAATTCACCGATGACATCTACTACTACTCATGCCAGAACTGACTGCCACCCCCACACTAGCAGCTTCCGAACTTGCTTCCATCACTAGTATACTCGCCGGGGACGCGACTAGTGTGGTAGCAGTCCTGGACAATGAAGATGGCAACGATGACTGGCCGCCTACTGTCCCCTGGGCGCAGGCGGGACACCAAGGTGCAGGTCGAAATTATACTAGGCGTGCGGAACGCGTTCTCGAACTACTCGACGAAGCTAAATCTATCAAACCCTCCAGACTCGATCGACTTTTGCAACTTGCCCGTAGGGTCAAAGCATTTCTTGGCATCGTTCTCTGAGCCTCTTCGACATCGACCCGGAACACAGTAGCAGCCACTGAGGCTTTTTTGACGGTAGCGCCATCTCGGGAGGGAGGCCAGGCGAGGGCAGTGGTGGGTGCGCAATCATCGGGTTGGGGTTTGGCAACCAAGACAATGGTTGGTGGAGCGAGCATGGTGGTAGACATGGTTAAGGCGGTTTCTTTCATCCATTGCATACTGGAACAACAGAATCATTATAGGTCTGCCGTCGACTTGAACAACCGAACGGTCACCCGGCAAGCTTCGCAGTCCCCGTAATCACCAGCACCACCTGTTGACAACAATGAAAGATATTGCATGTATCCAAGGTCAATTGGTCCACATCCAACAAAGACTACTAATTGGACTTCGAGTTAGTGAGTGGGTTATTGGGGTTATTGTTACTAGGGTAATTGAGCAAGAATGTAGAGTCCTGTGTAGAGTCCTGCCGGTCGTGTGGTCCGATTGCTACGCATATTTTATTCGGTACCCTCGTCTGTCTTGGTAAGTGTTGCCGTCGCTCGCGTTGTCAGCACCACGCTCGAAGTCCGACAGGCTCTGCCTTCGAGCAGGATGTGGAAATATGCTTCCGAGCTAGACACACAATGGCGTAAGTATACTATACTGAGTCGGTGTTAGTAGTGTGGCTAGTAAGGAATGGACATACCCTCAGTCTCGTGTATAGAAAGAGGGAAGCGTTCGTAGTGTAGACGGAGAAGTCCGAGATGACTAATTGTTACCAAAAAAGGAAATGTTATCTCCAACAAAAGAAGCGGGAAAGAATGTTCGGAGGTTACGACAGGCTGGACAACGTTCTTCTTCTCAAATAACTCGCTTTTCACTATCGCGTCAGACAGATCATGAGGTGGCTGGACTCGTGCACCGCCGTGGACCTGTGATTCCTCACCCGTGGCGAAGCCACAAAAAGTTTGTATTTGCATGTTGACATCATACATCTTGACTTATAGCGTCTCCTATAGCTGAGTCTGACCATGGTCCAATTCTACGTCGTCCTCAAAACCGAGTTGTTACTTGTGACCAGTCCCAACAACGCTCGCATTTACAGTACCTTTGGGTACCTCAAATCCGAATGGGCCGTAGCACGTCGCATTTTGCGCAGAATCTCGCCTGATCAATGCGACTACTACAAGCTCAAAAACCCCGTGCAGGTTGGTGGCCGTGTCGCTGTAGACATCATCCAAGACTGCCTGAATGTGACCAATTGGGAAACGTTGTCTGCCGCGGATCCCTTGCGGACTATTGCAGAGTCGCTATCAGATAGCCATGTCTACATGGTGATACGGCCTCAGGAGGGTGAGCTGCCAGTGTATCTGTTGATCGTCGACTAGCTCACCCATTCCGTCAGATGCAACGGAGAGAATTATTGCAGATCTCAATAAAGATCATAAAGAGATATTCCGCCGCTTGCAGATCAGGGTATCCAGGCTGCAAAGATGGACGAGGCGGGACGTCATCCATAACATGGCAGGTGGCAGGTTGTACCGTTCCAACGATGAACGTCCAGTAGAACTTTCTGAAATAGAGGCATCGTTGGCACAGCGCCGTACCTACAAAGTGAGCGCTTCTATTATTGCATCTACACCCCTTCGCTAATTCTTCCCAAGGTGTCGAGAGCCCAAGAGAAAACGGACTATCAGAATGCTCGCCAATACGCTGAACATTTTGACATCATTTTTGCGTCGACTCCGAACAGATCGGGCAATGTGACCGACCGAGAATTCATCGCCTTTTTCAACGTCCTTCGGTGTTTTCACGGGGACTCGAAAGACATTAGCAAGGACTCATCCTCCGCCCTTAAGACCAGCAATTTCATCGTGTATTTTATAGTTCCGCCTTTCTTTTCCCGGCACAGCAAACATTTCGAATTGAAGCAGTGAGGAGCTTCGCCTTATGTCGCCGTTCAATTGATTATAATGAGATGTTTTAGGGAGAAGCCTTGGGACTTTCCCATATTCATCGATACTCATGATGAAGCCAACTTTTGGTGCCAATTCCACCCGGGGAGTGCTCTCATGGTTTCTTCACCCTTATTTCTTTTCCCATTCCTCATCTGCGACGTTGGTTCAGAGAACGAAGAGGAAGATCAATCTCGATCCCGTATGCTGCTTCAAGCGATCGCTGTTGCACGGACAGGGCAGTTCTTGATGGTAGATGGTGCACCGAAACCGTTTTTCGTTGTCGCCATTTACTTGTGTGAAAATTTGACTGTGGAAAGATATGTTATTACTAATACTTCACCGACAAAAGAGGGAGAACAGGTCTGTCATGCATTTGTTTCGTCGTCTTTTTTTTTTGCTCATGCAACAGTCGGAATCGCCAGGTATCCATTGCCCGAAAAGATTTTGACCTCACCACTGCAAATGATGCGGTCACATTTCTTCGTGAGATGTACAATCTTGTCGGGATGTTCGAGGAATTGGCCAAGCATCTTGACAAACGCAAAGAGGGTAGCCTTGCTAAAGTCAACGAAGATTCTTCCACGATCATCTCCCTCACATCTAAGGTTAAGCAGGATAGGACAGGCGGCTCAACATCATCCTCAACAAAATACGTTGATAGTTATGACGGGTTTCAAAATGATCTCGGAGTCTTTGGTGCAGATGATATCCAAGCTATTCTGAAGAGGATGAATTACAAGGTCAACTTCATCCCTTTCGGGGTACGTGTCCTCACAACGTCTGGGAATGTGATAGTAATCCTTACAAAATTTTGCAGTATCCACTGATCGCTTCCGTGTCGAAAGTTAGGGACCAGTCCGAGAAGGGATACCTGAAGTTCGTGAAAGATGGGCGGGAGGAAATCGAGATCTTGCAATATCTCACAGGAATCGATTCCCCTATGAATCATACCATCTCTGGAGTACGAATCTGGCCTGTGCGCGGCGGCTATGTCATATTGATGCCGACGGCTGGTGCCTGGCTTACATCGCTAACGAATCCTAGTGAGCACCTGTGGTCTGTGGCTAAACAGCTGTTCGAAGCGGTCGACTTCATGCACCAACATGGCGTGGCGCATATGGATCTTAATCCGAAGAACATCTTGATCCCCGTCAACGGCGGTCGTCTGACTGTCATCGACTTCAACAGGTCCTTGCGAGTCAAGGACGTCGGCCATAGGTTCCGTGGCGTCGTGGGCACTCCTGGATATATTGCACCCGAGGTAGAGGCTGATGGCCTCTACAGTGCGATCCGTGCGGACTTGTGGTCCTGTGGAAAGACGCTAGAGGAGCTATGCGACAAGTGTCGCTCATCCACGGATCGCGATGCGCTCCTCGAAATCACGTGGCAACTTTTGGATGAAGACCCGAAAAAGCGACCGATGATGTCAGAGGTGTTGGATAGGCTGACCCGTTACACTGTTGATGCTACCACAGGATCAGGTTCCTTAAGGTAGTGTGAATCATTAGCAAGGGTTTGTACAAGTCCTTGAGTCGCTCAACTTCGACAATGCGTGTTTCATTTAAAGTTTGCACATCCGGCCGACGCTGGAACATTTGCGACTGTCATTACATCCGAACTTTGCTGTAATAGTAGCATACCGGTGTCCTCAATTTTAATGTCTGGCTGATTACGGTCATAGGGCACTTCAAACCCAGCGTTTTTTCCTACAGATCTCGGCGAGTAGCCGACTAGAAATGAGCCAACGCTGGGATGAAGCGTGGACGACTTCAGCGTTGAACGTCAAGTTGAACATTGAACTTCAACACTCAAGTGCCTCAAGACAGACATACCTTATGTACGAATGTAGTAGTACTGATGGATCCTCCCGATGAATGGTGGCTTAGATATCTTTTGCCCAAGTGTGCCGAAAAATTGACACCCAGCTCTGTAGGTACAGAACATGGTGACACTGAATTTCATACATTGTCAATTAAATTCATAACAACTAGCACTGATCATAAACGACTTCGGAGCTGATTTTCAATGTTTTTACTTCCCTCAGTGCGGGGAATCGTAAAAGCTGCGAAATAACTGTCGACATCTTCCAATGCACTTGCAGGCGCGATCATGCCAACATATCCATCCGGGCGGATGATGACCAACGTCACAGTCCTTGGGTCAATCCCGAACCTTTTGTATGCTCCACCGCCTAGGATTCGCGTGACATCGGTATCATCCAGCAAGACACTATAAAATTAGATTGGCAACACAGACGCAAAATAGATCTTGGTAGGACATACTTGGACCAATGGGGTCGAAGCAACGCGGGTACTCGAGTGAATTCCACATCTTCCTTGTCACCAGACATGACAGTAATGATGCTGAACATGCTTTGGGCTGTTTCCTCCTTGAGATAACCATACTTCTGCAGGAAACATGAAGGATCCCTCATTTCGTTAGAGAGGGCGTTGAGTTCTTTGGTGCGCTCCTCCGTCAAGTAGCCAACAAAGAACAGAAGCTTGAACCGAGTGTCAGACGGGAGCATATCCTGGATTTCGTAAGGACGTGCATCTGCCGCGCGGATGAAGATTTGTGGCGGCATACGTTGGCCGATGATGAGGTGAGGTGCACATTGCTGGTGGATTCCGTTCGTGATAACGGAAGACCCATACCGGATACCGATGCCACTGACAAATCCACCACTGGTACGGAAAACGCTGTTGGCAGTCAGTTATGTGACTGTAAATATTCCCGGATGATAAACCTTCGGAGTTTTTCCTCAGACACCCCACTGTCGTTATCTATGGTACTTGGCTTTTCTGAAAATAAAGTGGACCACATGCGATCGAAGTCAATCAGATCTTGTGCATATTTTCTGCGCTCCAATTCATACTGAAGGAACAGATTAGAGCATGCAATCACATGCGTGGAGACACACCGTTTTCAACAGGGAGATGTTTGCTCGGCCCCGTAAGACCTGAATGAGTTTCCATGCTGCACTACCAATCAGTACATACAACATTTAGAAAGGTTTTATTCCGTTACCGAGATTGTGAGTGTCATTCATGCTGGCATTCATGCCCTGTCCTGACCTATCGTTAGCAAAATATTAGATTCAACATCAGTCGCGAGAAAACTCACCAGCCTTTGGAGAATGCGTATGGCACGCATCGCCCGCAATGAATATTCGTTCGTTGACAGAAAACCTTGTCGCTATCCTTTGTCCAACTGTTACGGTGAGGCTCAATCATTGCGTGGGGTTCATGCAATGTGCCTACCGATGTATACTGTCCACCAATCATACATCTCTGGTTCATAAATTTTATAGGGATGCAATATCTTCCTGGCGACCTTAGGGTGCACATTTATCAGATCTTTACAGAAGTCGTGTCATTGACATGCGTACCTCCAGTAACTTCTTTGGATTCATCCTGTTTTTGTCTATCCGCCCAGTGACTGGATCTAAAATATCACTGTCAGAAAGCTGGACATAAAAGCGTACTTTGTCCCCTTCGCGCGGTATGATGAAGCATGCTCCACTCGTGGAGTGGATCATACATGCATTGTGAATGTCGGGGAAATCCGTGTCTGCTATTATATCGATAACACCCCAGATGTAATCTAGTAGAGGCCAATGTAATGATAGCATCCGATCGTAATGTTGTCGAATAACTTACCTGTCTGGTCCCTGTCCATAGTAATGGCCATTGCCTTGCGCACCCACGAATGCGCACCTGCGAGGATGTTGGTTTTTAATATCACGCAGAGATTCAAGAAATATCTCACCATCACACCCCACGAAATAACGAGCATGGACTATTTCTTGTTTTCCTGGAGTATCAAGATGATCCAAAGTCACCTGTAGTACCAAATCGACGTCATCTTTCAACCACTCCTAAAGGTATCCTTACCTTTACTGGATAGGATAGTGGATCTGAAAGTTGCGCTGAACCATTGGACAGTTCAATCGAAGTAGGTGCAACAGGACGATCAATGATAAGACCATGTTCAGCCATGGAATCAGTGAAGATAGATTCGATAGCTCCTTGGTTCAGTAGTAGTATAAAAGGATAACGAGCTGTTGGATCGGTGACACAACGCCTGCGTCCAGTACGCTAGGACGAGCAAAATAAGAATGATATGCGCCTCGATAAGCGAAGTTCCTACGACAACACCGTCGCCGTCTGGATCATAGAACGCCTAAATTGATTGACATTAATAATGTTCCCTGAAAGAATTACCTGCTACGAGAGATTTGACTTACAACCATGTGCGCTTGACGTGCTTCCTGAAGTAAACGCTCCGCAAGTCCATAGCTCTGCGAGAAGGCGGGCTAGTCAGTAACAAGTGAATATCCTCAGGGTAAGTTACCTGAAGAACTTCGGTCGTCCTAGGTTGAATACCGTCTGCTTGTCCTGATAAGATCTTCGATGGTCTGTATTAATGCTAGGATAAGTAAAAGGATGCCAATCTAAGACCTCCGACCTTTGGTCTACAATTTTGACATGGATTCCGGCAGCAGCGAGTGCATTGGCGCACATCACACCTGCGGGACCAGCACCCACGATGAGCACATCAACATGACTTTCCTCGGGCATATTTCAGCAGTGGATCAGGCGTAACTTGTACGGGAGGCCTGAAAACCAAACGTCGAATGGTGGAGTTACCACTCCCCAAGGCCTGTTATAATCTTGTGTAACTTTCAAATCCAACTGGGAGCAGCTCGGCTTATTACTTTAAGCTGTTACCTTAATCGTATTTATGCTTTCATATCGGAAAAGGAGTTTTTGAGTCATCAGCAACAGCGCTCAAGGAATCTGTAGTACCTATGGCTTTTGATTTCCAACAGTGATGTGCAAGGTCCGGGCTCAGGCCCTCAAACCCTCAGGCCGGGGGAAACAAACACAATAAGGTGTGTTAGAAGAAGAACACTAGTAGCATAGCAGCCTGGATTGCTGCAGGTCGAATGAAGGCAGTGGATGAGGATCTTGCTAGGAAGTGGGGAAGACACGCGCACCAGCTTGGGACAATTTCTACCGACAGTGGCTGGCCACTGGCTAGCCTGAAAACAAGGCTTGGCTCAGCCATTTATTGAAATTCTGTTATCGCAGTAAACTGGTAAGGAACTACATCGTCACGGTGTACTGTATGTAGCAACGATTAAGCACAGCGCTAACAAAACGAGTGAATTCCATGCTTACTAAGATACACAATGCGACGTGATTGGCTAGAGATATGTACTATATCGTATTACCCATCAATCAAATATTTGTTTGTCGTCTTCACCAGAAGTTCTGCGGTTCCAGCGTAGCTCCTGGACCGAACTTACTTTTAGGTTCGGGTTCGGGTAAATGGTGTGGCAAGGCAAACGGTCCGAACCCGTTCGAACCTTCGAATGTTCGACCACCCTTGGCAGCACTTTTCGGCATCAATAAGGGTCTTTCAGACCCACTTTCATTGTAGGACGAAACCCATCTAAGAGACCCCCCTCTACACAGAGGATCTCTGCCATTTCCCAAAGAGGAGCAGGCTATTTTTGGCATTCATTGATGACTAAAGGTATTGTCCGCGCGAGGCTCGCGTCGCTGCGACTTTTCTGTTTAAAATGGGCTTTCAACCTATTGAATTCAAGAGTACATATCTACTAAGTACATCATGTTAAGTAGAACAGATCAGAAAATATGAAAAAAAAAATCGGTACGAAATGCTGAGAGTAAGTAAGAGAATAAGTGACAAATAAGAGGTGTATGGAGCCTCGCGAGGGAGTAGAGAGCCTCGTGAGGGGATAGGGCGCCTTGCGAGGAAATAGGGTGCCTCGCGAAGGTGGGTGGGCCACAAGGGTGTAGGGAGCCTCGCGAGGGTTGGGTAGGAGCCACCAAAAATAGACCTCGTCGGCTGTTTGACAAGTCTGCACACCTTGCAAACAGTTAGGATGGGCTACAGAAACGTGTTGAGCAGAATGCAGATGCATAAACACAACTTTATTCACCTCATGATTAGGCCTCAAAACTGTAGAGAAACACGCGATGTGAAGTAGTTGTAAGTATCAAATCGCATGAACGAGAACGATGCACATACCTTAGTGTTGCGGATCAACGATCGAGGTGTAAATAATAGACAACGAGAGTGGATAAACGAATCTGAGTCACGTGAGTGTCACGTCTTTTGCTATTCACGCGATTCAGATTTGCTGCACGTGACTCGGATTCGTTTAATCCCTCTCTATTATTTGCACCTCGATCGTTGATCTACAACACTGAGGTATGTGCATCGTTCTTGTTCATGCGATTTGATACTTACAACTACTTCACATCGCGTGTTTCTCTACAGTTTTGAGGCCTAATCATGAGGTGAATAAAGTTGTGTTTATGCATCTGCATTCTGCTCAACACGTTTCTGTAGCCCATCCTAACTGTTTGCAAGGTGTGCAGACTTGTCAAACAGCCGACGAGGTCTATTTTTGGTGGCTCCTACCCAACCCTCGCGAGGCTCCCTACACCCTTGTGGCCCACCCACCTTCGCGAGGCACCCTATTTCCTCGCAAGGCGCCCTATCCCCTCACGAGGCTCTCTACTCCCTCGCGAGACTCCATACACCTCTTATTTGTCACTTATTCTCTTACTTACTCTCAGCATTTCGTACCGATTTTTTTTTTCATATTTTCTGATCTGTTCTACTTAACATGATGTACTTAGTAGATATGTACTCTTGAATTCAATAGGTTGAAAGCCCATTTTAAACAGAAAAGTCGCAGCGACGCGAGCCTCGCGCGGACAATACCTTTAGTCATCAGTGAGTGCCGGGAATAGCCTGCTCCTCTTTGGAAAATGGCAGAGATCCTCTGTGTAGAGGGGGGTCTCTTAGATGGGTTTCGTCCTACAATGAAAGTGGGTCTGAAAGACCCTTATTGATGCCGAAAAGTGCTGCCAAGGGTGTGTTCGACCTCGTGCTTGAAATCTATATATTAGTAGAAGGGGGTATGACCTACTGAGGCTGGTTGGCTCACTATGTCGAAATACTGAAGTGTGATCAGACAAAGCTGGACTACCATTTTGCTGTTATTCTTAGACTCTGAGCCAGTTTCTAAGGTCTTGTTAATTCCATGATCGCAGAGAAGTGCATGACAACAATTTACAGGACAGACGGAGGTACGAAGTCAACAATCGGACGACACGACCGGCAGGAGTGCTCGATTACTCTAGTGACAATATCATCGCCCGACCTGTCTTGGAATAAGTTCCTGCGATATCTTGATATCCGCAAGTGAGGACATCAATACATCAGATGATGGTTTTAAAATTCAGGAGGCTGGTGTTGATGAGGTCGGCTGGCATGCTTGTGATCCCTCAGAAGCAATCAAGTGCAGCTCGCGGAAGAATTACACTGGCAAGGTGAACTCGAGCACAAACATAAATTAATTCACCGATGACATCTACTGCCACCCCCACATTAGCAGCTTCCGAACTTGCACCCACTGGTGTACTCCCCAGCTGGCACAACCAAAGACGCGGCTAGCGGGGCAGCAGCCGAGGACAATGAAAATAGCAATCATGACGCGTCGTGCCAGTGCCCATTCGAAGACGGTCGTTTATGCGGTACTACGGCGTTCGCAGGCAAACGGTCTACCTGACTCGAGCGCGATGCTAACGTGATTTCTGCTGTAGGCATGACCGCGTACTCTCTTACTGTCCCCGTGTGCTCCAGTTCCACTTGCAACAACGGGAACTTGGGCACAGGCGGGGCACCAAGGTGCAGGTCAAAATCATACTAGGTGTGCGGAACGCGGTGTCGAGCGGCTCGACGAAGCTAAATCTTTCAAAGCAACCAGACTCATCCAACTTTTGCAACTCGCTTGTACAGTCAAAGGACTTCTTGGAATCGTCCTCTTAGCCTCTTCGATATCAGGTGGTGCGTCCTCGTCTATGTATGACATTGGCCTGGAACACAGTAACAGCAACTGAGAATTTGAGTGAAGGGAGTGGCATCGAGGGAGGCACGCCAGGCGAGGTCAGTGGTGGATGCACAATCATCGGGTTGGGGTTAAACGACAGAGCCAAGCTGCGCAGGGGTTGGTGGAGCGAGCATGGTGATAGATGCGAGCGTCGCAGACAGCGGTGTAGACGCTGGCGACTCAGGGTGATCCGGGAACGCAGGACTGTTCAACAAGATCCCAGAGTCGAGAGAGTGAAATCGTGCCTGATGGTCAGCTGATATTGATTTGCATGCTATCAGAAACATTTCCAATGGGTTAATAACGGTCTGAAGCACTGAAAGAGCTTACGCTTGGAGCGGTCTTTCCCTTTCTCTTGCGAATTTTTTCTCTCCCTTCCGATAGACCACAAACCGCCTTTCTCGTCCACATCCACCTTCAACGTGTCCTTTTTATCTTTCTTTGTCTCCTTCTTCTCCGTCTCCTTGACATGAGGAATATCGGTTATCTCTCCAAGAGCGGGGCCCCATCGCATGCCATCCAATACGACACCCTTCTTCATCATCACTAGAATCTCTTCAATCATGGGATCGGGTGTCTGGTCGACATAAATTTCGATGTCCGAGCTTCCATTCCTGTTGGAGTTGCTAGTGCCAACACGGCGGACCACGTTTGATAAATCCATCTTTCGCTAGAATGGGTAGAGGGCCAAGGCTGGGGTGGGACCAGGGGGAGATGGAGTAGTTGGCATCTGAAGGGCCCAGGTTTGCAGCGACAAGGTGGATGGTTGAAATGGCTTAAGTGCGGCTGCTGCAAGGGTGGATGGGGTATGGCCACGGGTAGTGTCAGTAGAAATTTAAATGATGAAGCGAGCAAACGTTATGATCATCGTGATTCGTGAATCTGTTTCGTTAAGAGATCCAAGGTGAAATGCTTCGATTGTTGGTCGTCGCCGTTCAAGTCTAACGGAAATCGTGACAGTAAAATTCGTCAAGGCCTTGTTAATAAATAACGTAACACCAAGCTGCAATGTTTGATTGTTGATGTTGCCCGTCGTTGGTCGAACAGAAATCGTGACCGTAAAACTCAAAACTCGTCGAGGTCTTCTTGTTAGTAAATGGAAGCAATCAACAGGTCAGTAGGGGGGAAACTGAAATATCAAAGACTCACCTAGCCTAAAGCGACGAAAGATGACTTATGGAAAACTCGCCGGGCGCCCTGGAGAGTCTCAGCAGTACAAACCCTGGACCGTCGTATCAGATTGAAGCCAGGAAGGGCGACAAAAGGGTGGGATGGCAGACTGGTACACACCTAGCATACTCCGCCCAGCCCTATACAATGGCATAAATCTCACCCTACGCCATGTCCACTGGCCCGTCGCTATTAATACATCGTCATGATTGGCCGACCCATCTTATACAGGTCAAATTCACTGAACTATGTAGAGGATTCTCGGCGTCAGCACTACACCTAATCCATGACCATCACTAACATAGTAAATGTGGCTGTTTCTTTCATCCGTTGCATGTTGGAATGACAGAATCATTCATGACATGATTTTATAGGTCTTCCGTCGACTTGAACAACTGAACTGCAAGCTCCGCGGTCCTGTAATCACTAGTACTACCTCTTGACAAAAACACTGGTAATTGAACTTCAAGTTGGTGAGTAGGATACTGAGGTTATTGTTACTAGAGTAATCGAGCAAGGATGTAGAGTCCTACTGGTCGTATCGTCCGATTGCTACGCATCTTTTACTCGGTGCCCTCGTCTGTCCTGGTAAGTGTTGCCGTCACTCGCATTGTCAGCACAATGCTCAAAGTCCGACAGAGTCTGACTTCGAGCAGGAAAGGTCGCCGACTTGTAAGAGAAGAAGCGGATAAAAATAGAAAGAATGCTCGGATGTCACGACAGGCTGGGCATGTTCTTCTCCGAATCAAATAACATGCTTTCACTAGCGCATCATGAGATGGTCGGAAGTACTCATGCAGGTGATCGAACAATAGTTATGTAATACGGGCATGTAACACAGCGGCGTCATGACCCTGGCAGCGACGCCACCACGGTGGATCTCTGGGGATGTTGAATTGAATATATTCATCTCCAGCTACGCAGTCATCATTCCTTAAGGCCTTACCTGTCACGAACTTAGTACACGAGTTCGTGCGTGCATGTTCATATCCATACATATAATTGACTTATCGCGTCTGCCACAGCTGAGTCTACCATGGTCTACTTCTACGTCGTCCTCAAAACCGAGTTATTCTGGGTTTCCACTTCCGACAACGCTAGGATGCACGATATCTTTGACTACCTCAAATCCGAATTGGTCGTAGCAGGTCACATTTTGCGCAGTGTCTCCTTTGATCAATGCGACTATTACAAGCTCAAAATTCCCGTCCCACTTCCTGATGGTCCTGGCCCTGACGACATCATCCCGCAGTGTCTGGATGAAACCAATTGGCAAAAGGTGTCCCATCTGCATTCCTTGCGGACTCTTGCACAATCGCTATTAAACGATCATGTCTACGTGGTGATCCAGCCTCGGGAGGGTGAGCTGCCAGTGTATACTATATTGATCGTCGACTAGCTAACTCATTCCTTCAGGTGCAATGGAGAAGAGAGTTATTGCACTTCTCAATAGAGATCATAAAGAGATATTCAGCCGCTTGCAGATTAAGATATCCGGGCTACAAAGATGGACGATGGAGGACGTCATCTTTAACATGGCAGGTGGCAGGTGGTACCTTCCCAACAACGAACATCCAGTCGAACTCTCTAAAATAGAGGCATTGTTGATGCAGCGCCGTACCTACAAAGTGAGCGCTTCTATTACTGCCTCTACAGCCCTTCGCTAATTCTTCCCAAGGCCCCGACAGCACAAGAGAACACGGACTATCAGAATGCTCTCCAATATGCTGAACATTTTCACACCGTTTTTGAGTCGACTCCGAACAAATCAGGCAATGTGACCGACCGAGAATTCGTCGCCTTTTTCAATGTCCTGAGGTGCTTTGACGAGGACTCGAAACACATTATCGCTGACTCATCCTCCGCCCTTAAGACCACCAATTTCATCTTGTATTTTATATTTCCGCCTTTCTCTTCCCGTTGGAACGAACATTTCGAATTGAATCAGTGAGGAGGTTCGCCGCATGTCGCCGTTCAATTGATTATAATGAGATGCTGCAGGGAGAAGCCTTGGGACTTTCCCATATTCATCGATACTCACGATCCGCCCAACTTTTGGTGCCAATTTCACCCGAGGAGTGATCTCATGGTTTCTTCACCCTCGCTTCTTATCCCATTCCTCATCTGCGAAGTTGGTTCAGAGAACAAAGAGGAAGATCGGTACCGTATGCTGCTTCAAGCCATCGCTGCCGCACGGGCAGGACAGTTCCTGATGGTAGACGATGCACCGAAACCGTTTTTCGTTGTCGCGACCTACCTCCGTGCAGATTTGACTGTGGAAAGATATGTTGTTACTAATGCTACACTGGCAGAAGAGCAACAAGAGGTCCGTCATGCTTTTGTTTCGTCGTCTTGCTTTTTGCTTATGCAACAGTCAGAATTGCCAGATATCCATTGCCCAAAAAGATTTTGACCTTACCACCGCAAATGGTGCGGTCACATTTCTTTGTGAGATGTACAATCTTGTCGGGATGGTTAAAAAATTGGCCAAGCATCTTGACAAATCCAAATGGGGTATCCTTGACAAAGTCAACCAGCATTCTTCCAAGATGATCTCCCTCGCATCTATGGCTAAGCAGGACAGGACGGGCGGCTCAACATAAGGTATCGTTGCCCTCAATTTTAATGTCTGGCGGATTACGGTTATAGCGCACTTCAAACCCAGCGTTTTCTCCTCCAAATCTGGCCAGGTAGCGGAATAGAAGTGAATCAGTGCTTGGGGGGAAGCATGGACTACTTCAGCGTGGAATGTCAAGTTGAATGCTGAACTTGAATACTCCAGTGCCCAAGGCAGACATGCCTCAGTGTGAATATACTAACCACGTGCAATGGTACCGTCTTTGGTGTTAGTGTGACAAATTCTCGACGAACTTCTGATCGATAGGAAGCCACTAGTGAACCTCAGCCTATCTGATCAAAAAGTCCTACGGTATCTGTGGTGAGACAAAGCTGGACTACTCGAATGACGAAAAACCCGTCAGAACTGTTTCTAACGTGTTGATAATGGTCTGAAGTATTGGAGGAGCTTACGCTTGGAGCTCTCTTTCTTTTTCGAATACTTTCTCCCCCTTCCAGTAGACCACCGACCGCCTTTCTCCGAGAGCGGGGCCCCATCGTATGCCATCCAATGTGATACCCTTCTTCACCACGACACACTATCCAATCTAATCTCGGGATCGGGTGTCGAGTCGACATAAATTTCGATGTCCAAGCTTCCATTCCTATTGGAGTTGCTAGTGCCAACACGGCGGACTATATGATAAATCAGTCTCTCGCTAGAGTGGGTGAAGGGCCAAGGCTGGGGTGCAGGCCAGGGGGCGATGGAGTAGTTGTTTCCTGAAGGGTCCAGGGTTGCAGACTTGCAGTGAGAAGGCGGATGGTTGGAATGAAATGCTGAAGTGCTGCTGTTGCAAGGGTTGATGGGGTATGGCCACTATTTAGAAATTTAAATGATGAAGCGATTAAATAAACGTTATGAACATCGTGATTCGTGAATCGGTTTCGTTAAGAGATCTAAGTTGAAATCCTTCGAGTCTTGGTCGTCGTCGTCGTTGGTGCCGCCAACTAACGGAAATCGTGACAGTAAAACTCGTCAAGGCCTTGTTAGTAAGTAACGTAACTATAAGCTGCAAGGTTTGATTGTTGATGCTCGCCCGTCGTTGGTCGAACAGAAATTTTGACCTCGTCAAAGTCTTGTTACTAAATGGTAGTAATCAAGATGTGAGTAGGGGGGAAACTGAAATATCGAAGACTCACCTAGCCTAAAGCGACTAAAGATGACTTATGGGACTAGGGAAACTCGCCGGCGCCCTGAATGTGCCTCTCAGCAGTACAAATCCTGGACCGTTGTATCAGGACAGACTGAAGCCAGGTTGGACGACAAAATGATGGCATGACAGATTGTTATCAGTACACACCTAGCATACTCTACTCAGCCCTATACAATGGTACAAATATCACCATGGGCCCATGTCCACAGTACTGGCCCAGAGCTATAGCTGACCCATCTTATACAGGACAAATTCACTGAACTATGTGGAGGATTTTAATTTCTCGCACCATCAGCATTGCACTTAATTCATGATCATCACTAACATAGTAAATACGGCGGTTTCTTTCATCTATTGCATATTGGAACAACAGAATCATTCACAGCATGATTTTATAGGCCTGCCGTCGATTTGAACGACTGAACGGTCATCTTGTAAGCTTCATGGTCTCCGTAATCACCAGTACTACCTGTTGACAGCAACGAACAGATATTGCATGTATCCAAGGTTGACTGGTCAACGTGCAACAAAGGCTGCTGATTGGACTTTAAGTTGGTTCGTGGTCACATGACGAGCTCAACGCTACTGTACAGTTGTGGCTTTGAACCTTATTTCGCCGGTTTTCGTAGTGCGTAGGGACTTTTGTATTCCTTACGCGTTTCTTACGGGTTCCCTGTAAAACCTGAGTTGGTATTACTTCGGATGCACGCGCCTGAGACTGCGGAAACTCAATAATACTGAGGTTATTGTTAATTGAGCAAGAATGTAGAGTCATGTTGGTCATGTCGTCCGATTGGTCCTGGTAAGTATTGCCGTCGTTCGCATTGTCAGCACGATGCTGAAAGTCCGATAGATTCTGACTTCGAGCGCGACAGGTCTTCAACTTGTAAGAGGAGAAGCGGATAGAAAAAGAAGAATGTTCGGGAGGTCATGACAGGCTGGACATGCTAATCAAGTAACTTGTTTTTCACTAAGCTGAGGTGGTTGGACTCTTGCCAGGTGATCGAACAATAGTTATGTAATACGGGCATGTAACCCAGTCCGAGTCATGACCCAGCGACTCCCTGTGGATGTTGAATTGAACATATTCAACCATCGTTCCTTACCGGTCGCAAATTTGCACAAGTTCGTGTTGTCGTGTTGATATCCATACATCTAATTGACTTATCGCGTCTGCCACAGCTGAGTCTATCATGGTCAAATTCTACATCGTCCTCGGAACCAACTTGTTACGTGTTACCACTTCCGACGACGCTCACATCTACAGTACCCTTCGGTACCTCAAATCCGAATCAGCCGCAGCGCGTCGCATTTTGCGCGGAATCTCGTATGATCAATGCGACTACTACAAGCTCAAAAACCCCGTGCCACTTCCTGACGAGGTTGACCCGGACCAGATCGTCCAGACATGCATGAAACAGAGCAATTGGGAACAAGTGTTGCCCGATGATACCTTAGACGTACCTTCAACGACGCTATTAGATAGACATGTCTACATGGTGATCCAGCCTCAGGATGGTGAGCTGCCAGTGTATCTGTTGATCGTCGACTAGCTCACCCATTCCTTCAGGTAGAATTGTTGCAGTTCTCAATAGAGATCATACAGAGATATTCAGCCGCTTGCAGATTGGGGTAACTCGGCTGCACAGATGGATGGAGCATGACATCATGCTTAACATGGCAGGTGGCAGGTTGTATCATCCCTACTACAAACATCCTGTCGAACTCTCTGATATAGAGGCATCGTTGACGCAGCGCCGTACCTATAATGTGAGCATTTCTATTACTGCATCCACAACCCTTCGCTAATTCTTCTCAAGGTCCCGAGAGCACAAGAGAACATGGACTATCAGAATGCTCGCCAATACGCTGAACATTTTCACACCGTTTTTGAGTCGACTCCGAACCAATCGGGCAATGTGACCGACCGAGAATTCGTCGCCTTTTTCAATGTCCTGAGGTGCTTTGTCAAGGACTCGAGTGACATTAGCGCCGACTCATCCTCCGCCCTTAAGGCCAGCAATTTCATCTTCTATTTTATATTTCCGCCTTTCTTTTCCCGTCGCAGCAAACATTTCGAATTGAAGCAGTGAGGAGGTTCGCTTCATGTTGCAGTTCAACTAATTATAATGAGATATTTCAGGAAGAAGTATTGGGACTTTCCCATATTCATCGACATTCACGATGAGCCTAACTTTTGGTGCCAGTTTCACCCGAGGAGTGATTTCATGGTTTCTTCACCCTCATTTTTTATCCCATTCCTCGTCTGCGAAGTTAGTTCAGGGAACGGAGAGGAAGGTCGACACCGTATGCTGCTTCAAGCCATCGCTGCCGCGCGGGCAGGGCAGTTCCTGATGGTAGACGATGCACCGAAACCGTTTTTCGTTGTCGCCATTTACGTCTCTGGAAATTTCACTGTGGAAAGACATGTTGTCACTAATACTACACCGACAGAAGAGGAAAAAGAGGTCTGTCATGCCTTTGTTTCGTCGTCTTGCTTTTTGCTCATGCAACAGTCAGAATTGCCAGGTATCCATTGCCCAAAAAGATTTTCACCTTACCACTTCAAATGATGCGGTCACATTTCTTCGTGAGATGTACAATCTTGTCGGGATGTTTGAGGAATTGGCCAAGCATCTTGACAAACGCAAACGAGATATCCTTCTCAACATCAACCAGGATTCTTCCAAGATGATCTCCCTCACATCTATGGCTAAGGAGGACTGGACGGGCGCCTTAACATCGTCCTCAACAGACGATGTTGATAGTTACAACGGGTTTGAAACTGATTTCGGAGTCTTTGATGCGGATGATATTCAAGCTATTCTGCAGAGGATAAATTACAAAATCATCTTCAGCCCTGTCGGGGTACGTGTCCTCACAACGTCCGGGAATGTGATAGTGATGTTTACGAATTTTTTGCAGTATCCACTGATCGCTTCCGTGTCGAACGTTAGTGACGAGTCCGAGAAGGGATACTTGAAGTTCGTGAAAGAAGAGCGGAAGGAAATCGAGACCTTGCAATATCTCACAGAAATTGATTCCCCTATGAATCATACAATCTCTGGAGTACGAATCTGGTCTGTGCGCGGCGGCAATGTCATATTGATGCCGGTGGCTGGCGCGTCGCTTACGTCGCTAGCAAATCCCAGTCAGCACCTGTGGTCTGTGGCTAAACAACTGTTCGAAGCGGTCGACTTCATGCACCAACACGGCGTAGCACACATGGATCTGAAACCGCGTAACATCTTGATTCCCGTCTACGGCGGCCGTCTGACTGTCATCGACTTCAACAGGTCCTTGCGAGTCAAGGGCGTCGAACATATGTTCCGTGGCGTCGTGGGCACTCCCGGATATATGGCACCCGAGGTAGAGGCTGGTGATGGCCCCTACAGTGCGATCCGTGCGGACTTGTGGTCGTGTGGAATGACACTAGAGGAGCTATGCGACGAATGTCGCCCATCCACGGATCGCGATACGCTCCTCGAAATTTCGTGGCAACTTATGGATGAAGACCCGAAAAAGCGACCGATGATGTCAGAGGTGTTGGACAGGCTGACCCGTGGTACGCTACCACGCGATCAGGTTCCTTAGGCTAGTGTGAATCTGAGTGCCTCTTTTATGCTCTTACTTGCTCCACGGGAAGTAAAGGCGTGAATTCAACTCGAATGTCACTTGTGTAGCAAGTCGCATTCCAATATTGTCATATTATCTTGCAGACAGTGGTGGATTCACCGGAGTCGCCATGTAGTACCAACTTTGTAACACATATGTACCCATGTTGGCGACCCCACTACACGCCTTTGCAAAAATTCGAATTTCGACGGACTCATTGCTGCTAACAGAATCACTCGATTCACCGACCATGACGTACCCTGGCCATACGGCTATGGCTCCGAGTCATCATTCTGTTCTCCTTTGACCTCAGTATCCTACCCTACTCACCAACTTGAAGTCCAATTAGTAGTCTCTGTTGGATGCTGACCATTCAGCTTCGGATATACGCAGTATCTTCGATTCGTTGTTAACTGGTAGTACTGGTGATAGGATTACGGGGACTCTAGTGGTTCATCGCTGGTCGTTACGGTGTGTACTCAGTGCTACGCACTGAGGTGACTTGCTTTGGCGATGTAGCATTGCGACTCCGAGTCAGGGAAGTTTGGAGTTTGGTGGTTTGGTTTTCGAGTTTTCCCGATAGCGGATCTTCTCTTAATGACTATACGGATATATTAGCAAGGGTTTGGACAAGTCCTTGAGTCGCTCGATGTCGACGATGCCTGTTCCATTTGATTCCCATTTCATTGGCAGTCATTGCACACCCGCCTTGACATTTTGACTTTGCTGTAATAGGTAGGATATCGTTACCCTTCAGTTCTAATGTCTGGCGGATTACGGTCGTAGCGCACTTCAGACATAGCGTTTTCTCCTACAGATCTGGTCGGGTAGTGGAATAGAAGCGAGTTAACGCTGGGACTTCAGCGTTGAACGTCACGTCGAATGCTGAATTTGAATATTCCAGTGCCCCAAGGCAGACATGCCTTATGTATGTGTGAATGTACTAGCCGCGCGCAATGGTAGATAGGAAGCCACAAGTGAACCTCAGCCTACATGTTCAAAGTGGTCGGAAAAGTCCTACAGCATCACGATGGATGCCAAAGCGTCATGGGAAGTTGTAGAAGGGGGTATGACCTGGTTGGGTTATTATGTCAAAATATTGAAGTGTGATAAGACAAAGCTGGACTGCTCGAATGACGACAGGCTTCCACCTGAACTGCCCCTAGACCATTATGCTGTTATTCTTAGGCTCCGAGCCAATTTCTAACATCCTGTTAACTCCATGATCGCAGAGAAGTGCACGGATCTAGTCAGCACCTGCGAGCCCACCACGGGACGAGATGAAGGTGCGTGCGCAGCAGCAATTATTATCCTTCCAGAGAGTCTGGACATCGAGTCCTGTCGATACATTCGGGGACAGCACGAAGAGCAGCTGGTGTTCTGATTTTTGAAATTGACTTCGACCTTTAGCGCCCACCCTCTCCTCACAGCCTAACCCCGTCACCCCCTGACAGCATTGCACCCTCCCTCATCAGCTAGTCAAACGAAGTTTCGAGGCTGTCAAGCTGGCGACGCAGCTGGAGTCCATATCTGTCATATGCTATGGCATTGTAACCAGATGCATGGGAAATACAGATTCCTATTGCTCCCAATTTTGGGTTGCATGTGTATAATCCGACATGAAGTCATGCTGTACCACCTGCAGCGTCACGGCTCGATAAGAAGCGTGGGCTCTATATCGAGGGACAGGGACACGGGACAATGGCCCGGTGCAGGTCTTGCATCGTCTGATAATCGGCTGAGCCAGTAAAAGACCCGCGCCGCCTATGAAATCCGCTGCCTCTTTGCAAACCTCCCAACCTCTATATCTCCCACGGTACGATCTACATGGTCGAATACAGATCCTAGAGCATGAGCGAGGTCCGGATGACACGGACCTGATGCTATGCTCATCATAGCATCGAATTTTCGTCTCAATTCAGCAAGCTGACCTGGCGAGAAATACACTTCAGGCTGTAGAAGAATTGAATCAGTAAAGAACATTTGCCAGAAGAGCTTTCTTGACGTACAGCGCTTGGAGCTGGTCCTCCGTTCTCAAGGGAGTGCTCTAACATGGGTCCCCCTCCCATACCATCTTCTGGGCCCACGTCGTCACTCGGCATTATTGGAGGCACTTCAACAGCTCCAACAGCGCCCGACATTGGCGTTGTCGTGAACAATGGTTGTTTCGGAACCGGTTTTGGAGTAGCCTCCATCTTAAATTCTCCTGTCTGCGCCTTTCGAAACGATGCAGGAAAGCTTGGGTGCGCTTCGGCATGCGTCATGCGGATGCGAAGAAGAAGTTCGTTATCATCCATCGTCGTTATACGCAACCAACCTCCACAGTGATAACGGGTGATGCGAGAACGTGACTTGGCTCGATCGACATCTTGGTTTCGCGACTTTGATTGCTCCCCTTCAAGCTGAGCGCAGAAATAGGTGACCACCGTCGACTTTCCACCTCGCTTTGTTTTCTTTTGACTGTATGAAGAATCGTCGGTAAGGACAGGCGTAGTACATGTCATGAGCAACGCACTTCCAGTGATAGTCTGAGGCTTCAGCCAGAAAATCTCTGATCCTATTCGTCCGATTGTATAAATGCTCCCCAGCTGCAAACATTCCCGGCGGTAGATTCACCATGGTGTCGAAATCGAACGGTCGGTTCTTGTTTATTTCGACAAGTTTCAAGAAGTCATCCAGACTTATTGCTGCAGTCGCAATCTGCCCACATCCAGAAGACTCGGCGGTTGCGACTGATTTTCGTGTGGCTTGTTTCTCCATGCAGCTCGTACATACTTTGAGGTGACCTGTGCCGGTGCGCCGTGGTGGGAAGGAGTCGACGGGGCCCATGTATGTACAGCGAGTGCATTTCTGAAGAATAGTTTGACCGGTAGATGTGGAAGGAGTAGGAGTTGTTTCTGTGGGGATATCGAAAGTCATAGGTACGATTGGAGATGACGGGCCTAGCACAGGAACAGGAGAACCTGCAAATCAGCTTGTGAATCGAAACAAAATTGTCCAAGATCAGTTCATACCTTCGACTTGCATCTTAGAATATGTTATACAACCCTAGCGTGATCTGCGATATCGACGGCTTCAATGACGGTAGTGGTTAACCTCGTATTGTTCCTGTGTCGCGACCCCAGAAGGTCACGTGTGCCTCGACCTGCAAATTCGAACCATACAATTGGCGAGATCTTTACATAGATAGATACGTCCTTGTGCCAGTGCTACACGTAGCATTAGCTGGCACTGTATAATAATGCAAAGTGTATATTGTGAGGGTATAATCAATAATTATACATCCATCTCAGAAAGATTCAAGAATGCTTGTAGCAGAGCTGGAACGACAAACGGAGCCCTGCACTCTTTCTCAATCTCACTCAGACGTCGCTCAGCTCGAAGGCGCTCGCATCTTTCCCGCTGCAGTTCGTTCCCCATTTGAACAAGACGATATTCAAAGTCTAGACCGTCATGTTAAATGAAGGCTAAATGTAACTCGGAAGTAGTCACCTGTTGTTCCATGTCGCGCTGGCTCAGCTTCTACGACTTGTTGAGGATCATCCATGCAGTGCAGTGCGGCTATAATTTCAGCCTCACAGTCTTGTAGAGCAACTATCTCATTGCGAGTGTCCCAAAGATTTCGCATGAGTCTGGCTTTGGCGTCGATATTGGAAGCTGGTTGCGGCTTCACGAGCGGTGCCTCAATGATGACGGGACGCTGGGGAAGCGGGTGCTGCTTTGCGAGGCTGGGCGGGGTACTTAGACTTGCGACATCTAGGTCAAGAGCGATGTAGTGTTGCACCGCAGGTCGCTGGTGCCGTGCGTTTACAGGGGGGCCGGTTTTGAAGGAGTCAATCAGGGCTTGAAGGGAATCAAGACTTTTCATTTCCAAGGACTGGTTGGGACCTTCCATGTTGTGTGAAATCTGTGGGATACTAACACTGGAACCTTGCTTGTGACCCCTCGCGGGCTCCTGTTTGCTCGGGTCCTTCCCGTTACCATACTGCGTATCATCATGATCAGTACGCGCAAGGAGAAGCTCCCTATCTCGACCGAGGTTGTCTGGCAGAATGGCATTATCCTGTGAAGAGGATACGGGGTGACTAGGAGTCCTCACGCGGCTGGCACGCCATGTAATGTTAATAATGTTCAGGACTATATGCACGAAATTTTGCTTACACTTTATTAACGGAGATCGATTCTCTAATCCTCGCCATAAGACGGAAAGAAAGTGATCACAGTGGCAGGACAACATACATAGAAAGGGCGTTTATTTTCTCCTTCATCTTGGCGAATTCGACCCATGAGTTGTACAAGGAGAACTACACAACATGGTAGTGTCATGAGCATCTGAATCGTGCAAGGGTAGTTTACGCACTCCGTCTTGATGGCCCCCAGCCGACTTCCATGCCAAGTGGAACGTGCCCTTTGCATGCTTAATGTTGCCCCGACGGGGTTGGGAAGCCCGAAGTTCACGAATGTCCTTTAACAGAAGCTGTGCGGCTGCTTTCTGGCTTAGTGTACCCGACGCAAGCTTCTCATACTTGGAGCCCCCGTACCGGATGGTTACCTCTAGGGCCGTAGGCATGGAAGGGATGTTTACATAACCAGGCTGGGCTGCTCTATTTAACTTGGTGAAACTTAATGCCGGTTAGCCGTGACTTGCCTTTTTTGTACGTCACAAGTGGTTAGAGGTTGATTATTGCATGTGTAGTAGCTACAGCTCTAAGCGTTCAATCACACATTAATTCAGTTCCTTGAACGACTCTCGACAAAATACGATTAGAAAGAGTGGATTGGCCCGGGGAGTTGCGAAAGGGGCGGCAGGTTTCTGACGGTTCTGGGTGGTTTAGAGTTACTGCAGGTGAGAAGGAATAGTGTGAGAACCTGCAGCAAGGATGCAAAGGGTAGTGGGGACACAGAGTTGCAAGAGAGTGTGGGGTTTCGGGGTTCCGGTCCGAGGAGGGCAAGGCTGGCTGCAGAAGGCTGCAGGAAGGCATGGAAACTCGGAATGCTAAGAACCAAACCCCTGATCCTGAAGCGGCACGAATGCAGAAAAGAACTCGTCGCGTCCTCATCAATTGCCACCTCGGCCCGAGTCCGACACCAGCCATGGATCACGCGCCACGCCCAACGTCTAATATCTTGCGGAAAGCCTGAAACAACGCCGGGACAACAAACGGAGTCTTGCACTCCTTCTCTACCTCACCGAGTACATGTTCGGCGCGAAGACGTTGTATCCTTTCCTGCTGCAACTCAATTTCAACCAGCATCAGTTGTGCCTGAAGATCTATGAGAATCAAGAATGTCAGTCACGCACATATGAAGCAAGTAATGTACGAGACCGTTAAGCGAGGATGTTAGTTCGTCGTTCTTCGGCTGAATGGGTTGCGGAGAGACGCCGCGACGAGAGAGCTCTTCCACTAGAGCTTTCTCGCAGTTTTGCAGGGTGACTAGTTCACTGCGCACCTTCGTCAGTGCGACCGATAGCCTCTGTGTAGCCTCTTGATCTCCTGGATTACAGGGACGAGTAGAAACGAGGCCATTGCTCGCGCCTGGTGATCCCCCTGGCTTACTGTGGATATTAGGTGTAGATGGAGGGATGCGTAGTTCTCGTCGGTGGGTGGTTGAGGGCGGTACCGAGAACGTCGGGGGTCTGGACTGAGGGGATATATTGCCAACTTGTGATGTCGTGTCGCCAAGAGTATGTGTCTCCCCCGAGATATCGTCCCGAATAGGGGCGCATTGCTCCATTCGAATTTTCTTCTGTAAATGAGCTGAGCTATCATTACCCTCTGACCCTAGATGGCTTTGATCAGGGATGGACTTCGAAACGTTTTAGTTCATATGAATCTACCAAAAGAGATAGTACTCGCATTACTTCGTGGTCTCTTTCCTTGAGTTACTTCTGCCGCAAGAACTGGTTGCTGTGAACAATATGAATGTCCAGCCGCAGGGAGTGGTGGGCGCGAACTCATTCCTTCCGTCCGACTCCGTTCTATCGTATGTTTTGGTCCTAATGGTGAAACCGCAGGGCCAAGCACTTCCAAAGAATAACTGCCATGTCGTCTAAGATAGGCGGTTAATAAACAACGTTTTGGTATGAGGACGACCTCACCTGCACAGTGTCACCGATTCACTTAACAAAGCGATCACCTGAAATTCATTCGTGTCGAATTTTCTGGGGATATGCTTACATAGAGAGATTCTGTTTGATCGTGTTTAGCTCTGGGCTCCCCTTGACGATACCCTGCCATCGGGGGTATAAAGAGCCCTGGTAACAGATCAGCCGTGGATTACATCTCAAGGTAAATAAAAAATTGCTCAAGACATACCTTGACCAGAGAGAACCGCGCATTTGCGTGTTTATGCCATGAGAGGAAGAACGTGGCACCTGCTTGACGGATATTCTCGCTTTTTGGACGATGTGCTCTGAGAGTAAGGAGATCTGCTATAAGGGTGCGAACGGCGTCGGCTTGACTCGTCGCCCCAGTCGACATCCACTCGCCCTTCATTCCGCCATACTTGATGGTAACTTCGAGAGTCTCGCTATTGTTCATGTATGTGTAGCGGATGATAAAATTTAAATAATACGTGTGCTCCAAAGCCGAAGTACATATGAAATTTGTGGCTGTGCACTTACGATAGTTTCGTCATAGATCTTATCAGCTCCCCGCAAAAGTTCCGCGGGTGTGTTCAAAAACATCCACGATAGCCTTTGACAACCTGACAATTCATGCAGTGTGACGATCGTTACAAGATATTGAAATGTATGGACTGTAAGATTACAACATGATAGCACACCTATAATCTTGTCTCTCCCCTGCGATTAGGCTAGTAGTTCAAGCCAGCAAGGTATGATCCAAGATTTGTGACGACCAAGCCTGCCCCTTGAGCTGTCTGAGGTAGAACGTACGTAGCAACAAGGATGGCTTGTTTCGTTTGTGCTAACACAGCACCATCACCCTAATAGCAACGATCGTAAGCAGGCATGACTGAAAAACATCATAGAGACCAACCCCTTTCTTGCCCTGTATAACAATCAAGTCTGGATCACTCCCATAGCTATCAGAAGACACGAAGAAGTATTTCTGGCCAGCGATACGGAATCCACTGGACTGAACTGTTTCTTTATTCTTGAACGCAGCCGTAATGGCTTTCTGCTCATCCGGTGAGATCTATCGAAAGGTGTTATCAGAGTACAAAGATGATAAGAGTTAGCAACATACCACGATCTTTGCAGACTTAGCCCATACACCTCCAGCTCTGCCTAGGATAGCGGCCTCAGTCAACCCTCCGCCAACAAGGTTGGTGTCGACGTACGCTGTGGAAGTATGAGATCAAAAACTTGCTCTGCACTGTAAGCCAAACTTACCTTGCCAGGACATGTTTATGAGGGTACTAGATTGAAACTGCGGAAAAGCTGAAACTGAGAAAGAAATGCAGTACGGAGATCGCCATGATATCGGTGAAAAGCAAAGCTGTGCCACATCAGTCCAGCGGAGCTTACCTAAGTGGGTGGAGCAGCGACTTGGACCACATGGACCTTCAGTGCAAAGTCCCCTAGATTCCGAACCATGTGGGTCGAGACCGCACATCCAGAACAATATTATGTTGTAATCTCCTAAGCTAAAATGATACGGGGAGGCGCTTCTCAGGAGACCCGGCGACATATCGAAAATTACACGAGAACGGGTAAATGGGTAATGGGAGACAGAACGTAGGAATTTATACGTTTGAGACGATATGAGAGAAAGGCTCCCTTCCTGGAGCATGAGTGGAAGGTTCTTACGCGCTTCCAATGCATGCATGCATAAAACACATCAAATTCGACCACGGTTCGACGCGGATATGAATAAGACCTCGGCAGATTCCACACTACCCTCCAGGATAATGAATGCATGAGGACATGGAAGTCGCAATTATTAGTGGATTTGAGGAACGTGATCAACGCCGGGACCGTGAATTTCCTCGCGCGAGGCCTTACTTCTTCAGAAGGCGAGACCAAAGAGGGAATATTTGAAAGGATGATTTGCGCAGCGAAGGTCAAAGCTTTCTCGGGAATTCAAGTGAACGATCATCATCCTACCGGACAGTTTAGTGACAAGATGGTATATATAGCGGCTCGCACTGCGACATTCTTTCATACAGCACATAATATGACACGAGCGCTGGGTGTGAATGGTCGCAACGAGGATATAGTCAAGACTGCATAAGATGTCTGTTACTAGACTATCACTTGGTGAACGACCGGATAATTTTGGCGGAAATATGCAAAAAGAAGATGGATCCAATGAATGCCAAGGAGAGAATGAGGACGACATATGGATCTCTGATAACGGAAGAGCAAAATCAGCGAATACTATGCTGCCCTCAAAAGTGACACGTACACCCGCAGTCCTGGTGAGTCGTCAGTGTAGAGCTTCAGCATCGTCCCCGACGAGCCACCAGCTCCTGCTGCACGTGTGGAGTTCGGCTTTACCTGCGTGTTTGCAGCTCTCCGTCTTTGAGACAAGTTTCAGTAATTTGCAACCCAAGGAACAAACCATAATACACACCGAACTTGTGCACCTGGCGGTCTTGCAACGGCACTGGGCTTGGAGCTGGTAGCATGGCTTGAATCTGAGTCAGACTAAGCAAGCGAGATGTAAGCAAAAATGATAAAAACTGGACTGTTTGTTACACACCATGGCTGTTGACGGTGAAGCTTTTGAAGACGGTTGGTGAAAGTACAAATTGAATTAGCATGCGTGGTCCAAAGTCTGTGGGAACGTGGTCTGCAAGTCACGTGGGACTTCCCCAATTCCCCGAGCCGACGTCGTCAAGTCACTTTCCCGTGCTGCTAGCTGAGTGAGCTTGCGCCAGCTTGCTAACATGTCATTGGTAGGCTTCAAACTTCGACTCCTATAATGGCGATAAACAAGCATACCACTCTAGATCAACGCCGTTGTTGCGCGAGGATCCACAATTCTCGCTGACCATCAAGCACCAGGTCAACGAGATTTCTCACATGGTATTCGCATCACCCCCTGTCCCATTATGCGTCTGTTGACCAAGTGGAATACATAGCTACGCAAACGATCCTTTCCAAGATCCCGCCGAACAACAGCAAATTAACCTATGTGTGGGAACAATACCTGTTCCATTATATCTCTGAGGGGGGCTTCACTTACCTGGTCATGGCAGATGACTCCGTAGGAAGGTAAGTCAGTCAAGAGATTTTCATCAGTTCAACGTTTTGAACTTCACTGTCCCCTAGGAAAATGCCATTCGCTTTCCTAATGGACCTGCAGAGACAAGTATGTTGTCTCAACGCACGCTCATTCACTTTTTACTTCTACTGACGCATTACAAGTTTACCGAGCTCCAACTCCCTTCATCCTCATCAAGCTCCACCCCCGCATACGGTATTCAAGGCACCTTCTCGCCCACTATCGCCGCTCTCATGCATAAGTACAACACTTCCCCCCCAACGGACGAAGTCGCACGCGCACAAGCAGAGCTCAACCAAGTCAAGGACATCATGGTTCAGAACGTTGAGCAGATTCTGAGCCGCGGGGAGCGCATCGAGCTGCTCGTAGACAAGACCGACACTATGGCCACGCAGGCCACTGCATTTCGGCGTGGTGCAAGGACAGTAAGGCGGCAGATGTGGTGGAAGAATACCAAGATATTGGCATTGTGCATCTTGGTTGCGCTGATATTTTTGTACATTATTGTCGCTCAGTTTTGTGGGGCTGGCCTGCAGTGCGGATCGAAGTGACGCCATAGCAGTTTTGAGCATCTGCGACATTTATGCACGATCTATATTGTTTAATTTCCTGTACGTCATATTCCAGCACCATATTCAATCTATGCACTTATACGTCTTGCTGTATGTCTGACAATGGACTATGTACTTGTCGACAACGGAGTGATGCCATGGCAGTTCTGAGCGTTCACGCGATCCATATTGCTTTGTTACCTTATATTTCGGCACTACGTATACTGATCCGCACGCATATGCATTTAGTATTCACGATTTGCCTAACAAATTGATACTCGTCGGTTCAAACATTCGTCCAAACGTTCAACCCGCACTTCTAAAACTCTTGATGAGCGCTCGGCGTCTGGTGCCAGTGAAGTCGACGAAGAACTTTTCAAAATGGTATATTCACTCGAACGGGGTGATGCATCAAGCATCAAAATTACGAGTATATAACTATAGCAAAGTCAAATGATTACGCAAGTTCAGCAAAGCCCACCAGAAAGTCCCCCATGTCGAACACGGTGTAAACATTTTGCAGAAAGGCGTCCCCGATAATCCAAAAATCTAGATGAGGTAGATTAGAAAATAGAA
Source organism: Rhizopogon roseolus (assembly GCA_930272055.1). NCBI lineage: Eukaryota > Fungi > Basidiomycota > Agaricomycetes > Boletales > Rhizopogonaceae > Rhizopogon > Rhizopogon roseolus. The sequence goes on from CAKNEV010000121.1 coordinate 29,920, forward strand.
CTTGACATACAAACAAGGGATATGAAGGTGCTTACCAAAACTTGATGATGAAGCGATACTTGCTACGCAATCGCTTGAACCGTCGCTATCTGGACCAAGGTTGAACGTGTCTTCAGACATTTGAAATCCGCGGCCACCAAAGTTGAATGTTGGAGTGTATGACCCGATTGTAGCACATGGAACTAGGGAACAAGTCGTTCATAAGTCAGCAACTGAAAATGATCAGACAAACTGGTATAATATGTCACTGTTCCATCGGAGAAATCGCTAGAGCCTGGAATACCATTAAAGTATGCCGCCGCTGCGTCGTCAGTCGTGATAATAAGCGTTGTCCCGGTATCGATAACAGATACAGCGTCACTGGCAACCGTAATGCCATCCCTAGAAACCGATCGCAAACCTACTTCCCAGTAGCCTACTTCGATAACGGGCGTATAAGTCAAAGTGTCTTCAACGTAGAGAGTAGGGTTCGTCCCTCCGATGTAGAGCTCGCTTTCCCCAGACGTGGAGGACAGTTTGACACTGAACGCATTCCACGGGAGTACGCCATTGTCACTGAGTGTCTCAAAAATCGAGGGTTTATTGAGAGCAGATATCTGCGCGAAAGCGAAACCAGCGAGACCGTCAGGCTGGAACTCATCGATCGAGAAAATATCGGAGTAGTATGAAGCAGCAACGAAGGATTGATCAGTGGCCTGAGGGGCGAAAATTAGTTCGTGAAGCGTAATGAAGAGATATGGTGCAACCTCATAGCCGCCGAGGACCACGTCATCGCTATATTCCTCTCCCTCCACCGAACCACTCCCATAGGAGAGTTCGACAGGTCCTATTTCGTCCTGAGACGTAGAAGACTGACCAGCGTCGTATATCTTGTGGCCCTCACAAGTCACACAGCTACTCAATGGCAGGACTGGCGAAAAATAGTCTCAGATCAAAATAACTTTCTTGCTAAGCGTGTGCTCTTACAAAGGTCCGCGCTGCCAGTATCGATAGCTACTGCAGATGTGTGTATTCAGCAAGGATGATCGCTCTTGACAGTTGGAATCTCCTTACCATTAAATGTCTGTTCTGGGGTGCCCACCTCAATTTCACCATACCACACGTAGGTTTCCTCGTTAGTAAGCGGAACTGCGTCACGTTGGGTCATAGAAGACATCATCTTTCCGCTCAGTGGATGGGCAGTACCGGTGTTTGCTTCGAACGTAGCAAACGTCTGTTGATATTTGCTAAGAGTGAAAGGTTGCAAGTTCAGTAGGATGACTCAATGCTGATGAGAATCGTCCTGGGCTCACTTCGAAACATGAATAAGTTGAGCTTTGAGAACACTCAAATCAACATGCCCGACGACGTTAGCACTCTTACGGGAAAGAGGTAACCGAATGCCACGTTCATCAAGACCATCAGGTGCGGGTAATGCAGCAGCAATAGAGACAGTGGCCAGCAGAGATGTGAAGGACGATGAGAACTTCATCCTACGCTATGGATTGTACCAAAGAACAAAAGAACATACATTTTTATATTTGCTTGTACGTTGTCGAATCAAGATGGGACAGCAGACAAAGCAAGTGACGGAATGGAAGTTCTCCAATTCGGGAGGGAAAGTACTGTTGCTCGTTGGTCACAGTGCTTCAAACGAAATAAAAACATGTGGACCTATCAGCACAATGGATGAAACCGAGTTCTGACCTTCTTCAAGTTGGGCAAATGCTAATAAGTGTTTCAAAATCAGCAACTACTAGATCAGCAAAAGCACTCAAGAAGTCGCTTGTTATACCAAAAATGTCGCTCAAAAAGCTGCTTTTTAAATTTTGAGGTGTCGGACACTCTGATTAGTACTATCAGATAATCGTTAGACACGTAATGCACAGCGGAAGTTTACCGAGCTCCAACTCCCTTCATCCTCATCAAGCTCCACTCCCGCATACGGTATGCAAGGCACCTTCTCGCCCCCACTATCGCGACTCTCATGCACACGTACAACACTTCCCCCCCCCCAACGGACGAAGTCGCACGCGCACAAGCAGAGCTCAACCAAGTCAAAGATATCATGGTTCAAAACGTCGAGCAGATTCTGAGTCGCGGGGAGCGCATCGAGCTCCTCGTAGACAAGACCCTGACCGACACTATGGCCACGCAGGCCACTGCATTCCGGCGTGGTGCAAGGACAGTAAGGCGGCAGATGTGGTGGAAGAATACCAAGATATTGGCATTGTGCATCTTGGTTGCGCTGATATTTTTGTACATTATTGTCGCTCAGTTTTGTGGGGCTGGCCTGCAGTGCGGAGCGAAGTGACGCCATGGCAGTTTTGAGCATCTGCGACATTTATCCACGATCTATATTGTTTAATTTCCTGTACGTCACATTCCAGCACCATATTCAATCTATGCACTTATACGTCTTGCTGTATGTCTGACAATGGACTATGTACTTGTCGACAATGGAGTGATGCCATGGTAGTCCTGTGCGTCCATGTAATTCATATTGTTTTATGATAGGAATACGGGCCACCGCCCACTGGAAAGAAGAAGAGTGAGGACGTCACAAAGAAGCATTCTTCACATTTGAAATCCAAACATTCAACCCGAACTTCTAAAACTCTTGATGAGCGCTCGGCGCCTGGTGTTAGTGAAGTCGACAAAGAACTTTTTGGTATATTCCCTTGAGGGAGGTGATGCATCGAAAGAAAGAGGTATCAAAAGTACGAGTATATAACTATAGCAAAGTCAAGTGATTACGCAAGTTCCGCAAAGCCCACCTGAGCGTTCCCCATGTCGAACACTGTGTAAACATTTTGCAGAAAGACGTCCCCGATAACCCAAAAATCTAGATGTGGTAGATTAGAAAATGGAACTCGACACGCAAACAAGGGATATGAAAGTGCTCACCAAAACTTGATTTTGAAGCGATACTTGCTACGCAATCGCTTGAGCCGTCGCTATATGGACCAAGGTTGAACGTGTCTTCAGACATCTGGAATCCGCGGCCACCAAAGGTGAATGTTGGAGTGTATGACCCGATCGTAGCACATGGAACTAGGGAACAAGTCGATCATAAGTCAACAACTGAAAAGGATCAGACAAACTGGTATAAAATGTCATCGTTTCATCGGAGATCTCGCTAGAGCCTGGAATACCATTAAAGTATGCCGCCGCTGCATCGTCAGTCGTGACAATATACGTGGTCCCGGTATCGATAATAGATACAGCATTACTGCCAACCACAGTGCCATCCCTGGCAACTGATTGTAAATTTACTTCCCAGTAACCTTCGTTGGTGACAGGCGTATAGGTCAAAGTGTCCTCAACGTAGAGTGCAGTGTTCGTCCCTCCGATGTAGAGCTCACTCTCTCCAGATATGGAGGACAGTTTGACACTGAACACTTTCTCCGGGAGCACGCCACTGTCACTGATTGTCTCAAAAATCGATGGTTTATTGAGAACAGATATCTGCACGAAAGCGAAACCAGCGAGACCGTCAGGCTGGAACTCCTGGATCGAGAAATTTTCGGAGTAGTATGAAGCAGCAACGAATGATTGACCCGTGGCCTGAAGGGCGAAAATTAGTTTTCGTGAAGCGTAATGAAGAGATATGGTACCACCTCATAGCCACCGAGCACGACGTCATCGCTGTATTCCTCTCCCAACACCGTACCTTCCCCATAGGAGAGCTCGACAGATTCCCCTTCGTCCCTAGATGTAGAAGACTGACCAGCGTCGTATACCTTGTGGCCCTCACAAGTCGCACAGCCATTGGATGGCAGGACTGGTGAAAAATAGTCTCAGATCAAAATAACTTTCTTGCTAAGCGTGTGCTCTTACAAAGGTCCGTGCTGCCAGTATCGATAGATACTGCAGATGTGCGCATTCAGTAAGGATGATCGCTCTTAAAGTTTTTTGACAGTTGGAATCTCCTTACCATTAAATGCCTGTTTTGGGGTGCCCACCTCAATTTCACCATACCACAAGTCGGTTTCCTCGTTGATGAGCGGAACCGCGCCGCGTTTGGTCATAGAAGACATTATCTTTCCACTCAATGGATGGGCAGTACCGGTGTTTGCTTCGAACGTAGCAAACGTCTGATGATATTTGCTAAGAGTTAAAGGTTGCAAGTTCAGTGGGCTGATTCAATGCTGATGATAATCGTCCTGAGCTTACTTCGAAACATGGAGGAGCTGAGCTTTGAGAGCATTCAAATCAACATGCCCGACGACGTTAGCACTCTTACGGGAAAGAGGGAACCGAATACCACGTTCATCACGACCATCGGGTGCGGGTAATGCAGCGGCAATAGAGACAATGGCCAGTAGAGATGTGAAGGAGGACGAGAACTTCATCCTACGCTATGGATTGTACCAAAGAACAAAAGAACATACATTTTTATATTTGCTTGTACGTTGTCGAAGCAAGTGATGGGACAGCAGACGAAGCAAATGACGGAATGGAAGTCTCCAATTCGGGAGGGAACTATTGCTCGTTAGCCACGGTGAAGCTCAGATTTAAAAACCTGTGGATCTATCGGCAGAATCATGATGGATGAAACCGAGTTCTGAACTTCTGCGTTTCATTAGCAATTATCCAAAGTTTTCCGTTCTCCAATAGCTGTCCTCAGACGAGGTTAAACGCCAGCCCTGCCATCACAGCTTGCCAGTGAATGAAATATCAACTTAAATTTGCAGTGTGCTTTGGTTAGGTCATGTTAGTTAATCGTTCTGAAACTCGGCTATATTAGGACCTAGTAATTGGTTATTTTCAGCAAGGTTCAATATTTTTGTTTAGTGTAAGGTCAGGTGATTACCAGTTAAGGTTAAGTTCCTTGAATTTCTGATGTTTCAGAGTCAAATTGAGCCGGTGAAGGAAAGGTGGAGTTGGTGAGCAAAATTGATGTCGCACGTCTTCTTGCGGGCCGCAAGCTCGATGGGATGATAGTAATAATTGTCGAGGAGACCAAGCAAATGAAGTGAGCACCGAGTACTGGGTCAATCAAGCACACAAGACATTTTATTTCTCTTCTCAAATAAAAAGTCTACAAACCATCAGTAACACATAACACAAATACAAGGTTTGGCATAGACAGCAAGTGATAATGTCAATGGTACAACAACATGTACGCCTATCCAAAGTAACATCCCATCTTCAGTTAGTACGACAACAAAGCCCTTATTAACACAATTACTAGATACACAACGGCGAGTCCGCTCGAACCCGCCAAGATAAATAGCTCCTTGTGCAAAGTCCACAAAGGATGCGTCAAAGGCTGAAATGGGGTGAATCATAAATCCAGAAGTGACAGTTGGGTGGTAAAAACAAAAACAAAAACAAATCATTAGCCATGTGCCAAAGCAACGACCGGGTTATTAGCCAACTTGGTCCTGCCGGTGCGTTCGCGATAGTGGTAAGCATCAGGTGGGGCATTGGTAGCGTCCTTAAGTGAGGGATAGTGCTGCCATTCCGCTTCCCGTTCGCGGTCACGATCTCGGTCACGGTCTCTGTCCCGACGTTCCCGATCACGCTCAGCACGCTCACGTTCCAGCTCTCGTTGCTTCTCTCTCTCCCGCCTCTCCCTCTCCTGTTGCATAGCAACGCTGCTGGCATGCACTAAGGTCTTGGGCACAACTGCAGGAGGGTATCCATCCTCAGGACAAGGCGTAGACGTCGAGGAAGGCACCTGTTGGCTGACCGACATCCTTCGTAACGGCGTCTGTACACGCGTGGCTGTTGTCGACCTGGGAATTGTACTGGACGGCGGTGGTGGTGGTGGGGGCATCGGTGGGGGCATCGGCGGCTCCTCACGTTGCGATATGTGGAGGGAGGACGATGCCATAGGGCTGTCAAGAATATCATAAAGCTGGGCGCGCAGGCGTTCATGATTCTTGTCACGGAAGTCGTCACTCGAAACGGGTTGGCGCGTCACGGGTTGCTCTTTCGGCTTGGGCTCGTGTGTCTCCACTGGGCGCAAGTCATATTCTCTGTTACCTACGTCATATGAATCTTTGCTATATGTCTCCTTCATCCGAGAACTGTGTGGGCGGTCCGAGGGGTAGCGGCGTGAGGGAGAGGCAGTGCGGCTGGACATGTAAGACATCGACTGCTCGCGGGACAATCTGCGAGAGGGGGAATGAGCACTGCTGCGTACCAATGTGCTGGAGCGCTCAGTGGAGGGAGCATGTGATGGGGAAGGGGGACGACTGGACATGATGATGTCGTCATGAGGACGAGATCGCGACAAGCCAGACCAGTTATCCGCGTTGACAGTCATGACCGACGAAGAGACGGAGGAGTCGGTTAATTGACGTGACCGAGGAATGGGAAGAGGTGTAGCGAAAGCATCACCCATCGTCTGATCCGCGTCTTCTTCTTCAGACTTGAGTTCCGATTCCTTCATTCGGCAGGTCTTCTTCAAGTCATCATCTTCATCAACAAGAGCCCGGAACGACTGGATTGCGGAAGGCCATGTTCCGATCACCTGAGCGAGAGGGGACAAGTGGAACTCCTCCTCCTCGATGGCTTTTGCCTTCGCTTTCGCCTTGGCTCTTGCTTTGAGGGTCGAAGGATCTTCCTCGATCAGATTCTCGGGAAGCTTAGGCTCTGTTCCGTGGAAATATCGGACCTCAACCGGCCGTTGGAAATCGGGCAACGGGTTAAAGGCAATCCGAGCGCGCGCAAGTTCCTCCCGGAGAGCTTTATTCTCACGCGTGATAGCATCAAACTATGGCTTATCAAATCAACGCCCACAATAAAACTAAGAAATACTCACTTTGCTGAATACGTACACATCAGTTCATGTAATAAACAACAAAGGATCGCGAACTCACCTCTTCCAATATTTGTCCAGATCATCGTAGTGTTCCCTCAGACTTGTCTCTACGGCAACAGCAGTGTCTTTCTCATCCTGTCGGATACGTTGCAGCTCCTCGAACTTCACCTGCGCATTCGCGAGCTCTGCCATAAGACGCGAGTGGACTTCTTCAAGAGCAAGTTTCACTTCGCGAGTCTTCTCAACCTCAACCGCCTTCTGCTTTATCACATCCTCCAGGATGGTTTCCACAGCGCGGGTTTTCTCGACCTCAGCCGCCTTCTCCTTTCTGACTTCCGCGACATGACGTTGAGACTCAGCGAGGTTCCAGAGAAGAAGAGCACTTATTTTCACAGGATTCTGCTAATGACGTAGAGTCGGGTGTGACTGAGACGGATACAGTGGGATAGCACCAACGACATACCTGGTCAGCAGACTGTGACTTGTAGTACACTCGACATTTTTCGATCACTCGGCGAAGCTCAGGAAGTTTAGCGCCTTCCTTGACAACACGTGCGATGTCATTCTGGAGAACTCGGGCTTCGTCATCAGGAGGTGGCGAAGTAGGAGGCTCTGGGGTCTCGGAGACCTCTTCAATGGATGCTGTTATAACTGTAGGCGACTGTAGGTCGATGTGAAGCCTACGAACATCCTGAGGGGAAAAGCGAGACCGACAGAGTGGGCATATGTGACGTAAAAGATGATCAAGACACCTTCAGATAGCAAGCGATGTAAAAAAAAAAAAAACAATAACCGATCGATGAAGTGATTACTTACTTTTGACAAAAGACATGCCCACAAGAGATAGAGTGTGGCGCATTACCGCCAGTCGAGTAGCCCTCCATGCAGACATCACAAGTAGACGCTTTGCTGAGCAGCAACATGACTGAAAGGAAGGAGGGGGGCGATTAAGGCTATAACAGCTTGATCGCGCAGGGTAGGAGCAGGAATCGGAAGGCAAAGAAAGGGACTTGTTAAGGACCCTATAGGGTATACGGGGGGAGGAAGGGATCTAAGCCAACAAAGGCTTAAAGACCTGGCCTAACGTGCGTGGCGAGGGCGTTGGAGTGAGGTTACGCAGGGGAGGAATGAAACGCTAAACGGTCATGTTGGAAACGTTGAGTGGATTATAAGAAGGCCACGAGGCAGCCTCTAAGCGATGTGAGATCGAAGCTTGGGCACTTACTTGAAAGCCCTGGACTTGAACCTAAGTGAGATTACAATCAAATCACACACATACTTGGCAAGGATAATTCTCTGCCGATCCCGGGTGGAATAACTCAATCTCCGCGAACATTTCGGCTTTTTGTGTTCGTCACGACGGGGTCATGTATGATGTCCTTATCGCGAGCGTTCGAACTCAGATCGGAAGCTCCAATCCCAGGTGATCATGATTGATTGCGGAAGACAGTACAAGCATCTTTGCACAACTGCTAGGCGCACCTAGTTCAATTTCGGGAGCCTGAGATGGAGAAGGGGTTGTCTGGTTGTTCCATTTAGCAGATCCTCATGTAATCGGCCCGGCACGTGCCGGATAACTTTGTCCTCGTGTTCTCAACGTTGTCCGGCAAGGTATTGCAAAGAACGTACAGCACAACGTACATTGTCATAGATTAATGTACATCTTCTCCAATGGTAATGGATGTAACGTCGGATGTCATGCCCAGTACTTAACGCGCGCACAGCTTAATCTTGAAGACGGTTTCTCACCTCGGGCAGGAACTGGCACCCTCGTTCCTTCAAACTACCGCTAAGTGAACCTCAGATTCCGAGCTGCGGATGGGCTGGAACATTCCAATCGTATCCGATAATCTCAACTGAATCATTCCAGAGCGTACGTTTTCGCGATACATTCCTCAAAGTTGATCTTCTTCTGCAGACTGCCACTTCGTTGAGGTTGAGGGCGATGTGCTGGCGTGTCCTCGATGCGATGTGGTGTCCAAAGTCTTGACACGCACAATTTATATCAGCGTTTGCTACGTTTTCAAAGGGCGCTCCGTAGTCAGTGTATTTATACCATCCACAGGTTTCCTGCGAAAACCATGCTGACTTTAGATCATCTTTGCCTCGAGGCATGCTTTGTTTACCGGGCGCGACTTACTGTAGCCCCACAGCCAGCTTTAGTCAAGAGTCATAATCTTCCTCTTGGCGTCTTCATGATACTCCATTGTCCGCCACTCCGGAGGCCCCCTGAGTACTACATCGGTCCATCTAGAACCGTTGTCTCGGGTACCACCTCAGAAATGAGTTGTACCCTTTACCGTGCCATGGCGTCGAATCCAATTCGTCTAATGGGTATTTATGCCCTCCATTTAGATGTTTCCTTTTTCTCACTCAAGAACGCTCCGACGAAGAGTCGATGCTTCGTCCGACAACTTCGTCACCCAATCACCCCTATTAGAAGGAAGGGCCATCTTCCTTCTTCTCTAGGTTTGGCTAAGGGGAAAGATTAAGGGACTGTTCGTGCTCTACAGCTTTTAAAAAAATTGACGGGCAACTTTCCAAGGTGGATAAAACGGCCGCCAGTACACACTGTTCTATTCTCGCAAAGTCCTGACATTAAATTCGCTGCCCCAGACAATTATTCAGCCAACCCCTCATAACAAACCAGACTTCTGGAATCTGGATAATGTACCGGAATTCCGTAGCACCCGGACATATATGCATAAGCTTACTCCCAAGAAGCAGAAGCAGAAGCAGAAATCGACGCCTGTCCGGCAGTCTCAACGACCCCAATCGTGATCTTCGAAAGAAAGTAAGCTATATCTGTCTGATCTACAACCATCGATAGGCACGCCACCGCCACCATCAGCTATCGCGGCTATCTAGGTCCCGGTGAGGGGTACTAGTATTTATTGTGTCTCTGCGCCAGACGGAATCGGACGACCCAGGCCCACAGCACACCACTCCGCGTCAAAGTCAATCAAGTCCCGTCCGCTTCAAGAGCCACAGGCGTAGAGCGATCATCTCGGGGCACCAAGCCCAACTCTCACTAGGTACTGCAGCAGCGCCAGTGCCACCACCTTACAGTCGGCAGTTCAGGCAACAACACCTTATGACCAACTAAGATGAAACCACCCGTGACGGTGTGGCCCGGGCCACAAGTATTAATATTATGTATGTACGTATGTATGTAAACCAGTAACCTCGGGAACTTACACCTACGAAAGAGAAACCCAAAATCTCGAGACCGAAATCGAAGCCCCGATATGGTATGTATTTCTTTTGTTTCATTTCCCATCTCAAACCTATATCTACCCAGATCAATCAGCCCGTCATGTCAAGCCAGGCAGTACGTAGATATGCCACTCACCTTGCCGAGATAAGTAGGGTGTGAGCTGTGTGTTGGAATGGATGGAAGATGCGAAGGGGGGCGCTGCTATCAGCCTGATAGGTTTCATGTAACGTACTACACGCGTGCGCACGGTGTAGCGTCTGATTCCTTCAAGTGCTTCAAATTTGCAACAACACGAGCGAGCCTCGTGTTTTCGCCCAAGTTGAGTTTGAGTTACCACTACCGCAGCTTGGGTGGAAAGGGACTCATATCATTCATCATCCCTCCCTAAGTTATCTATATCAACTTCCACCTCCATCTCCGCAGTTTGCAGTTCTCATGTATAGTGCAAAATGAAATCAACTTCCTAATGCCATCACAGCCGAATTCCAACCGCCACATCTGATGGATGCGTCAACGGCAATGAAAAATAGAAAAAAGAAAAAGCCAAGGTGATTGTTGATGGATGATGCGGTTGACTGCGGTTAACAATGACAGTTACAGATTACGATACATAAATAAGGTGTACAACCCATGTATGTATGACAGATACATTTAACAATACAAGCAAAGGTAGCACGACGAGTTCATAGCGACAGGAATAATAACAACGAAGGTGAAGGCGGCAAGCAAGGCAGGGTCTATGGATATGGCAACTTCACAAAGTGAAAGTGATATGGTGAGAACAAAAGAGTGTTAAAAACCTAGCGATACGCCTGAGAAGACCAAGGGACAAACAACGAAATGATCCAGATAGAAGAACCAAAATCATCCGTCTATCTATGTCATGTGCGGTTAGCCCACATATGCACGATATTAGGCCCCCCGACAATCGGGGTTGGAGCTATAATTTCGGGGCCATTGCCGTTGATATGTCCGGCACCTGTACCTGTATGTGTAAAAGCGGCTGAAGAAGCAGGGTAATCATGCATGACAAGCGAGGCATCAAAATGGAGAGATAACGCGTTTGTGTTGGTATATGTGGCAGGGCTCGAAACGCGCGTCGTTCCTTCTTGATCGTGTTCATGGCCTGCCCGAGGTTGTGATGCGTGTCGACGACGGTGAGCGGACCGGTCAGCTCGCGATGATGTGTCCCGAGCGCGACTGCGAGAGGTATGCGAGGACTGCGCTGGATACGGGGTACGATACCGAGGCCGCTCGCCGCCATTCTGCAAGGGATAATCACCACCGTCGTCCTCTAGAATGAGCCCCAACATTGAGATATCAGCTCCCACCGGACCAGCCGTAGGTATAACGGGCGTGGTGTCATCCATGACCTCATCCTCATCATCCTCATCTGTGGTGGTGTCCTCGTCAGACGACAACCGCCCTATGATGGACTCCCCTGCAACGCTCCCCTGCCCCCTCGCGCCCCCATTGTGCAGGCCTACCAGGCCGAGATGATCCATGCTACCTGCTCGTCCGGTGGTCACAGTCCCCCACGTAGCCTCACTTCTTGGACTCTCCGGTGAAGGATCCGGAGGGGTGATGATAGGCTGAGGTCTAGGCATCCGGATCTGAAGGTCATGTGAGCGAAATGGTCCCGCTGCCGCACCGTCATGTCGACGTGACGCTGCTGGAGGTGGGGCCGCGGTACCATTCGAACTACGTGATGGGCCGGCACCAGTAATACTGACGTCTAGATCAAGCACCTGCCCCACACTTTGTATCATTGGCCCTCGCCGAGCTATTGCGCCATTATCGACTGGCGTATCAAGTAAGGGAATATCCGAAAGACTTCGTGAGATGCGACCTGGTCGGATTCCATTAACCACGCTGGTTGCAGCCCGCCGAGGTGGATATCGCTCTCTAGCCACGGGAGTTGCATGATCTTCTGTCATCTCTCCAGCGCGAGAATGATTACCGACGAATCCAAATCCGTTCGTCATTTGCTCAGGAGATTGAGTCTCTTGCAGTGGAAAAACTCTTTCGTTGCCGTGCGACGAAATATATGGAGCAGTGGCGAGTTGGTAGCCTGACTCGTAACCCGAGCCATAGCCGGAGACGTAGGCCGCAGCTGAGGACAGGCGCGTGGAAACATCATTTGCTACATCCGTACTGATAGCTGTAACGTTGTTCCTCTCTTTGCGCCTTAGGTCTCTCTCGTCGTCAGATCGCCGATCCTCGACGATCGGACGCGCTGCCCATATGGGAGAGGGTGCGCGCTGGAGGGTACGAGAAGAATGCGCAACGCCTGCAGCGATGTGCGCCCCACGGGCTCCGTTCAGTTTCGGCTGAGGCTCGGTCGCGCGAGAGGAGGGATGAGGCTGTCGAGTGGTGTTTGCGGATGCCCACCGTTCATCCACCCTCGGAGGCTCGGGTGGTCTGGGATGGGAGGCAGGTGGTGGTTTGGAGGTCTGAGGAGCTGAAATGAATTGCTTGTGGGAGGGCCCTGCTTGGCTGGATGTCACTGCATGGACATCGCCATTCACATGAGTGGTCTTAGTATGGTTGTCTCGCGGGGGTGGGGCAGGGTATGGTACGGCACCGCCTAGGAAGGGATCGGGACCATCGGAAAGTATGGCTGGCCTGGTAAAAGCGGAGAGTCGATCGAGGGGTAAGGGTTCTGGAGGTGCGGGGAGAGGATTACTAGTGTTGTGATATCGCGATCTGGGATTTCGAAGGATTTCCAGTTCAGAATGCAAGTGTTCCAACTACGAGGATACAAGGTAAGTCTAACATGGATGTGGTGTAATTAAACATTGACCTCTCTAAATGAAAGGCTGTTTAGCGATTGTTTTTTTCTGTTTAAGAGGTGGAAACTCACTTTATATGTTCACCCTCTAGTTGTTGAATTCTAGAGAGAAGACTTTCTTCGACTGCACGAGAGGTTTTGGAGTCGTGGTCTGCATTTTGTTTGCTGTTGCGGAGCTGGTGGCGGAGGCGACGATGTTCGACTTTTGCACGTTCGCTGAGATCTTGAAGAGCCTTGTATCGCTGGAGGGCAGCTACGGATGCTCGAAGGGGCATATGCTATTTCAATGACACACGTGAGAATCGGACAACAATTGGCTGATTCATTGGCAACAAGCACCAGTGCATGACTCGTTGGCGGTCCACTCGCAGATATGGTGTAAAGGAAGTGTGTATGTATGAAAAGACTTACAGAATTTGGATCATGAGGCTGAGACTGCAACCATTCCTGCACTTCTGTGAGGACTTGAACGACATCGGCCTCTGGAGTGTCTTCGCCTGAGACTAGAGCTACTCGCTGAAGGAGGAGACTTGAATGAGCGTTGATAGCATCTTGTTCAGCGGTGTCGAGTTCTGGGGGGTTTGCGACGTGGAGTTTTTTGATGCTATGTGATTGGAAGACTTTGCGGCAGAGGGGACATGCGCTCGGGGATAAGGATTGAAGGCACCTGAGTTGGAAGTGTCGGACATGAGAGGAGAGGCTTGGTCGGGAGTATGGACGCACGTGAGACAGAAGATATGCCCACATGCGATTGCATGAGGAGAACTAGCGAGGTCTGAGGAAATGGAATAGGGATCAAGGCAGACATCACAGCAACTTGCGGGATGAACGACAAGCATAGCTAATAGGAGAGTATAACGCCTGCCACGAATATCACCACATAGAGTACAATAGCTAGTCTTCGAGGGTAATGGTAGATGCACAAAACACGTTTACAAGGGTAATCCACTTTCAGACACCACGTGCCTCGTGACCACCCCCTAGGGCTAGTACGAGGACTATTATTGTATAACCTCCGCTGACTGAAACACTGTTCAAGCTGTACTTACGGCACAAATCGTGCATGCAGGTCTTGCATGAAGCTCACACCCGCTATGACTGAAGTCACTTTTGCGATTTCAGAGTTTGAATAAATCCTGTATGTATAAGCACGATGCTCGCAATCGTTACAGCGTATATGCTCAGTCACTTGACATGTCACTCTTCATCCTAGTACAACCATCCATCAAGGACGGCGGGGGGAGGTGGGACATTGTGCTCCGAGTCCACACAACCCCTGCGAGCCCTTGACGCCTCCCCAAACGGTAAGAGTTTAGCCTTCCGCTTTCTTCGATGTAGGTGGTACGGCCAGTTTATCGCCTGATGTATGGTCTCGCGCCGCAATGTGTGTCATGCTACCACTCGACACGAGACCATAGACACGCTAGGAGACCAGCTTGCGACCTTGCTCGGACGAGTTAGAAGAGCCTCCTCTCCAATGAACCATGACCAATGAGGAATCGAGGATTTGTTGCAGAAGGGCTCGAATCATCGCGACTGTTCCGTGGGAAATTACAGCTCCGCCTGCCAAACAAAAGACACTTCTACCAAATGGTCCGTGCACACCTGGCCCCGTATAAAACCCAACCACCAACAACCTTATATCCTCATACTTACCTTGATGGCACGCGCCTCTTCAATTCCCTGGTTCGTGGGCCGTAGAAACCCTTCATAGCACGGCGACCTTGTCCATACAGAGGGTATCTGCGGTTTGTATGGGCTCCGGCTCATGCACCGTCTCAATATTTTCCTGTTCCACCACGGCCACTCTGGCTGGGTGGGCCTTTTTTCGGCTGATTGGGCTTCCTAACCCTAACCCTATCTGAATGGTAGATTTAGTTCCCTCTTCGCATGCATAAATTGTTCTCGCAAATAATAGAATAGAATAATAATAATAGAAAAATGTCAATAGAAAATGTCAACATGTATCTAGTGCTTTCTGTCTCTCTCTGTGGGTCAACATCCTCTCAGGACTTCCTGCTACCTGTCAATAATAATAATAGATATTGTCATACAATTAATTATTTTGGCCGTGATCCTCTAACAAGTAACTTTTGTCCCATCATTAACATGGGCATCAAAAGTTTATGTCTGTCCAAAAGGACCTGCAGTTCCTGTCGAACGAAATCTAACCCTCTAACAACAAGTTGAAGGGAAAATAATGACCCTCGCTTCGATTGAGGAACCTTTCAGTGCTACGGTAGCTACCGCACACACCCAACTTGAATTATCCACAATTTAAATTCCCCTTTACGACAGGACCACTTCGCTAGAAAGTACTTGCATGATATATCCGTTCTTCTCGCATTAGGGTCATTAAATTACTTGGCAAAGAGAGAGAGACTCGATATCTCGCCATGCGGTCGAAGGCGATAGTCGTAGTGCGGTAGGTCCTCGTCCAGCTGCACCAAGAGGGCCAAGACCATTATTGATGTTTATGATAACTGAAAGGTAAAGTATCTTCGGACGACGAGGTTGCTTGGGGGTACCCCAATGTGTTACGACGCGAATGAGGCGTTCCTGGTTGAATGAATGCA
Organism: Rhizopogon roseolus; assembly: GCA_930272055.1. Lineage (NCBI taxonomy): Eukaryota > Fungi > Basidiomycota > Agaricomycetes > Boletales > Rhizopogonaceae > Rhizopogon > Rhizopogon roseolus. Next base: position 45,258 of record CAKNEV010000121.1, read on the forward strand.
AATAACAAACCTTCTGGACTGTCCTGGAAGTCCGACTCCAGAGTATGGTTTGCGACGGGATCACATCGCTTGAAAATATTTGCCTGCTATGTCCGTTCTTCTCATCATTTTATTACTTGGCCGCAGGAGATAAACCATCACTTGATATCTCATGAAGCCTTGTAGTCGGGAGCCATAATCTTGATATTCAGAGTCGTCGTTGTTACTATTAGACTCAGAATCCAAAGACCGTCATTTGAGTCTGTAGGACGCTGTTGGTGTTTATAAGCTCCAATGGATTTGAGCGCCTGTCGGTTCAAGTTTTATTTTGACAAAGATACTATATCTGGTACTTTTCTCTAAAAATGTGAGTTTCTCACGAGTGATTTGCTTGGTGGCAGCAAGTCTACTTTCGAATCTCGCTTTGCTATCACAGGCCTCAAACTTGCAAGAGCCACCTTATTCCCCATCGAGACTGATTTCTTCGCAAATCCAACCATTGGGTGGCGCATACGTCCGCACACCCCAACCTTCGCTCATGCGCTACGGACTGCCACGCTCTCCTTCTCCATCTCCTGTACGGAGGTATGTGTACAGTATATGCTACAGCGACCTCCAACTCACCAGTACATCAGATCTCCCCGCAGACGCTCTACATTCGGTCTCCCATCAGATTCCGAGAGCGATTTCGAGGGACCACCAACAGATTCGGACTCAGAGTTATCATCCCCCAGCTCCCTCTCATCCGACTCATTCTGCTATGGATCTGAATCGCAAGTCCCTCTCCCTGCTCCGTGCGTGCCTCTTATCGTCATTTTTCTTTGTGCTCGCGTTCGCTCATGTTTCTTAAATTTTTATACAGCCGCCCAAAGCGTGACCCGCGGAGTCCGGCCGAACAGCGTCATGCAGAAGATACGGTAACAGCCATCCGTCTACGCACACGACATCATGATCCCTACGAAGAATGGGAAAAACAGACGCGCAAGGATGCATTTGTGCGTTTTATATCTTCCTTTCCTTATTAGGGCCTTCCCCACCCCCTGACAACCCTCCCAAACAGCATGCAGCGCGCAGGGCACAGATTCAGACACGTATGGAGACGCAAGGGCGTTGTACGCAACGGCATATGCAGGAGCTGCAAAAGTTAGCAGCTACACATGCTCAGCAGGTCGCGGAGGTGCAGAATCAGCTTGCAGCGCTGCAGGTCCGGCAGCAAGCGGATGTTCATACGCTCGTGAGCAATTGGCGGGAGCAGGATAAGAATTTCCGTGATAGAATAGAGGGCGTGATACGGCTCGAGGAGGAGAAACTACGCATCAAGCTTGAAGCTGAGCGAAAAGCACGGGAAGAGGCTGAAAGAAAACGGAAGGAGGAAGAAGAGAAACGGAAAGTAGAGGAAGAGAAGAAGCGGTTAGAAGAAGAAAAGGCACAAAGACAACGGGAGGCAGAAGCAGCAGCGAAACGCGAGGATGAGGAGAGGGAGCGCCTGCAGAGGGAAAAGCTGGACGCCGAGGAACAGGGGAGGATGCAATTGGGAATGTCATTGGCTGAAGAGGACTGGGTGCACGCTCGCGAAACGCTGAAGGTAAAGCCGTTGCCTTTGAGGCGTATACTGCAGCCACTGATGTCTGGTCAAGAATCTGAAAGCTGGTCCAATGGCGAAGGTCAAAGCCAACAAGGAACTTAAAACCCAATGGAGCACAATTCGCCGACAGATAACGCCAAAGATCGGACAATTAACACACGACGTCGACTCCGTAATGAGAATAGTAAGGTTATTTCATCTCCGCTATGACAGCGTCCCCTCAAATTAATTATTTCCAGACCCAACAAATCATAGATATCATATGTCCGTCATCACCACTTTCTCAAGATATCTACTTCGCCGCTCTGTCATCCCTGGCAAAAGCTATTCTGCTCCAAGCCGAGACAGAAGTCACCGCGGAAAAGCGAAGTGCCATACCCCTGGCCATGGTCGCCGCGAGACTCCTAGGTACCCTACAAGGTTTTCCGGACATTTTCTTCGCGAAGCTTGTGCAACGGTCCGGTGGGTGGCCCGTACCGACGGCGATTCCATCCACTGACTCGGACGGTACTGCATGGGACGAGGAGCAACGCACCAAAGCAATGGGATACAGGGTCAACGAGACCCAGAGGGAGAGCTTGTCCGACCATGTCATGCGCGTGTCGGGGATGATGCGCGTTTATTTCCTGATTTTGGCTGCGCCTGTGCCGCAACCTTTAGAGAAGATGTTCCAGCTGCCACGGTTCTGGACTTACTTTGCGAGGATGATGGGAGATGAGAGGTTGCTAGAAACGGCAGTAGCCGCAGAGGTTCTTCATGGTACGCGTATTTCTCGATTCGGTGCCAGACAGGGGGGGAACTCATTCGTAAAAACTCCCAGCTGCACTTGACGTAGGAGGCATGGAAGCCAAGTTCATTTGGGGTAATCAATGGGTGAAGTTGCTCGAGTTGCTTTACGAGGGTGCGACGACAGGCATTGGTGGAGCCGCAGGGAAGCTGCTTGGTGGCCAGACCCCTGAGGGAAAAGCGGCACGCGTACGTGTACAACTTCAGATAGACCGTATCATGCAGGCCACGAGCTTGCGATGAGGCTTGCAGGGCTACTCTCCACCCAATCACCCATCTATTCTTTCACCCACTATCGATATTTTAGAAGCACATCATTCATGTACAGTAGCAGCAGCCTATAGCATATACATCCAACATGGTGATCACTATCCTTGTTAATTAGGTGATGTATGACCCGGAGATGGCGTACTTACGTGGGGTGGGATACAGTACGTATTGGAGCACGGTGATGGTGCCGCACCCAAACCTGGAAGATCAACATAAAGTTAACTCTGGAGCATGTTATCGATCTGTGATAGACGCTCATTCCACTATGGGCAGGAACGACGTCCGATATGGGAGTTAGCGAAAGAGATCAGCCTCGATATAACAGGTGCGGTCCATGGATAGGCCATATCTCCCTGATTATCGACAAGATGGAAATGTTTACATTGTATTCGAATAAGATGAGACTTCGAAGGCCCCTTGGAACGGTTAATTATGCTATGTTATACCGGATGGCGGCTGAGCAAACTCCGTGACTTGCCATTCCGCAGTACGTTGGTGGAACCTTTGTCAAACGCGGCAGCGCCGATGGCACTCGGTCAAGAGGAGCAATCGAATCAGCGCCCGCTGGATTCGCCAGGGAGAAGTACTGCAAGTGTTCCGACGATGATCTGTCCGCGCGTACGCAGACTATGATACAGATCCTCCCGACTGAAAACAATGTGCCTGGAAATTGCGCTAGAGCTGATCAACGGCAAGATCCCGTGTTTCAGCCTCAGCAGATATGATAGATATCTTGCACAGAAAGCCGCTCCGTGGAAAATTTTCGACCTGCTGGAGGCAAGAGAGCACAAGTCTCGTTGCCCGCCACGGCTCCATGATGAGATTGTGAAAACTTAAAAACACGCTGTAGAAGATGACAGCATGGCCCGGGGCATGCGTGTTCGGAAGCTGCTATCTGGATAATCGATGGTTGGCTAGAAATGAAAAGGAACCGAGAGTGCAACGTGTTCTGTCAAAGGCCATTTTGCTACTCATTCATGACACTTATCAGACATGTTTGGTCCTTTGAATGCATTTCCTCCGAACTGAGTGTATCAATATATCATTGACATAAATTTGTGGACCCGGAGTGTCAGTGTATTCCGAAGGATAGATATCTTCCGGCGAAGGAGGATTGCCTCGTGATCTGACTAAATGAAGATGTCTTTGCTCTGGTGGCTGGTGGTAGTCATGGTTGGTACAGTTGGTTCCGCCCGAGCCAGATAGAGCCGACCGCAGTGATGGTTCTAGTTCTTGTTGTCGTGAATATCCCAGCGGGGCGCAGCCATCGCCGATGACGGTAAGAAAATACAAATATAATTCCCATATATGACGTTGCCTGTGTATTCACAGTCCGAAACAGAGTCATCAGCTCATCATTTCACAGCATTTCACCCCTGGGCGCTTAAATTTGGTCTTATTGCAAGACGGACGTGAGTAAAGGTTCGCACCTTCGGCCAATGAGAGAGCTCTGCTGGGAGAAGACGATCCCGCCGTAGAGCGGGAACACGTGTGATGTTGTCGACGTGGGAGAGAGAGAACGGGTCGACGTTCGAAAGGAATAAAATTGGCAATATAAATATTCTAGTTCCGCGGAAGGCGGAAGTGCACTCTATTACCTTGGACTCGACCTGACTCGACCAGGAGGAAGGGTAAGAAGCCCTAAGCCCTAACCCTAAATTATAATTCGTTCTTTGTAACGGATCAATTAGTCTGCATACCCAAAGAAATGGAAATTTGGTATGTATGCGATCCTAGAAGTAGGAACCAGAACATGAGGGGGTCCTATGGAACATTCAGAGATCTATGCTTACAGATTGCAAATGAAAAGATTATGAAGACGGCGTGTTTAGTCATTTTAGATGCATATTCCTTCTTTGTTTGGCCACACGGCGCCATGCGTGCAGTGCATTGTTTGTCCTGTTTTGTAACTGCCGTCATATTGGGATTTTTCTTCTTTATGCTATTTATCATCCACCACCAGGTCAAGCGATATCCCTTGTCAATAGCTTTCTAACTAGCAAACCTGGCAAGGGTTTCATCGTCTTGACCTCATGCTTACGCTCAATCCTGGTTCCGTCTGCGATGTCTGCGCAGAAGAGTATGGTTCGCACTGTGTTCCTCATTCCATCCCGTGCGGTGAGCTCTCGATACTTTTCATCTTGTGGGAATTTTTTTTGACTCGAGTCATGAACCTTTCTATTCTTCAGGTCATGTTCTCTGCTCAAGTTGCTGTCATAAAATCATAGAAAAGACATTACCTCGCCTTCAACCTGCCTGTCCTTTCTGTCGGGATCATTTTACTAGTGATGATGTGCGTTTGATCCGCATTGAAGTTGCACCAAGCGGATGGGCTACCCCTCGGCAGCGAGGTGGCCTCACTGAGGGTCTTGACACTCTTGACCGCTCCGCCTCGCGAATGGGAGACCGTTTTCCCTTCGTGGAGCCGAGCTTCTCGCGTACGCGCGCAGAAGCTCGCAGGCTGGAGGACAAGGTGGCCAAGGTGGCTGCAAAAAAATGCTCCGTGGAAGAGGTTTCGACTCTACACAAAGAGCTACAAGATTGGTTGACTCATGATGAGAAACCGACGGAACAGGTAATTTTCTTTTGCCGGGTATGGGCGGTGCCGCTGACATCAAACATCAAATCTTTAGCTTTCTTCTTTGGCTTTGAGTGCTGCGCTACTCAGAGCAATTTTGATGAACCACTTCGCTCATTCTGAAGCTACGAAAATGGCAAAGGGAGTAGAGGCCACCCTAAAAGTGAAACTAGACGACATGGAATTGACCGTCAGTAAGCAAGAAGCCGAGCTCAAACAGTACGTAATTCTCCATCCTACAACTTTTACTTGGCTGATTATTGTTCGACAGACAAGTACGTCATGCTTGATCAATCTGATGTACGCTGCTAACGCCGCCTTCTTTACAGCAAGCTCTCTATACCCAAAAAGTACAAGAATGTCAAGCTCTTCGAGCAGAGCTTAGTCGCTATACTCTTAAGTCTGCCCCATCTACACCCTCCCCTACCCGTCCCAGCACTGCCGCTCCAACTGGGCTGAGCGAGCGTCGGCAATCAGTTTCCTCATCGGCGGCATCGGCGTACAATGTTCCACCCATGCCCTCCATGCTCTCGCGCTTCACCTCTACTCATTCTCGAAGCGCTTCTGTTGCAGGAGGCTCGCGACCAACCACCCCTGCACGCATGGTGGCACCGTCTGTTAGGTCTGAGAGGTCCGAGACACCCATGGCATCGCCGATGTCCTCTCGCTTACGCTCTACGTCCCCCATCCCGCCCTCGAGGCCGCGAACTATCTCTGTCTCCGCGACATCTCCCCAAAAAATACATCGTTCGCACTCTGATGAGCAGGAGAGGGAACGGGAACGTATTCATGAACGTTGGATGCCATCACCAAACGTTGCATACAGTCCTCCGACAGGTAAAACTGTCAACTATCCACCCTACTTTGGTTCGACCCCAGCTCCCGGCCGTGCTCGCGCCTCGTTCTCGACAAATGCTGCATAAAACCATTCTTTGGATTGTCGTTGCTTGGTTTTCAGTTTAGCGGTCATACGATCTCCTACTATACTGTCTCATATTGCTATCTTTTGCCTAGTTCTCGTCTCTCATCTTTTCTATCCGTTTCTCTCTCGCATTTTTCATCTGCATCTCTGGTCACTCGCGCTGCTCTTTATAGCACTAATCTTATGTTTCCTTGTATCCCATTCATTTCGCTTTCGTGTCTTCACCTGGCTTTGGCAGGACTTCTCAGCCACACCCATTTTTTGCTGCTGTTACTTATTCCCCTTGAAGAGTTCATCCGTCGATAAAGAGCGCGTTTTATTGTCGTGCGCTTGATTGCACAGCACATACCTTCTCTGTAGCATCGTGTCCTTTCCTCTTTCCTGCTTTCCGCTCTATTTTCCCCTGATACTAGCGTTCCTAGCTGTCGCTTACTCCGCCTCATTCCTCTGCCCCGTTTTCGTCCCGTTTCCTCTGCTCCATTTCCATCCCATTTCCTCTGTCCTGTTCCCGTCCCATTTCCTCTACCTGTTCCCGTCCCATTTCCTCTACCTGTTCCCGTCCCATTTCCTCTACCTGTTCCCGTCCCATTTCCTCTACCTGTTCCCGTCCCATTTACTCTGCTTAGTTTCTATTCCATCCGCTACCCTTTATTCCGCCTAATCACCCGTTGAAACACGCTTCCACATCTTTCCCTCCCACTCACCCTCCATCCCTGGCCTCCCGATTATACCGTATCTCGCTATCAGTTACGACCAGTTTGCCGATTTTAGTTTCTGCAGGCACCTTCACGGAATTTTGATGATTTTTAGTATCCTACAGTAGTACATGACTTGCGACGTTTCCTACATAGATGAATGATGATTCGATTTTCATTCACCGTCCTCGTCGGCAATTACATATGTTGATTGTTCCGTTCCACAGTTAGGAGATCTGAAATTCAGCTTCGAGAAGCAGCTGAACTCCCAGAGCGACGTGTTATGGTTCAGGGATTTCCAACTGCTAACCGTTCATTCTGACGAGAACGCCAAGCCAGTGCTTCAAATGTCGTTTACTTGTGCTAAGTCCATGGCCATAATCACATGCCGTTGAACTACGAAATGTGTGAACGCCGCGTATCTCAGCTTCCACCTACTGCGTCAAATACCTTGTCTGCTTCGAGAGTAATACGGCCGATCCGCGACCACTCAGCACACCGCTAAACGAGCTTCTTCGCCACTTCAGGGCAGAGACAATTTGTCTTGAACTCTCGTATCTGCTGCGTGTTGTCCATGCTACCTTCCATAACCGGCTGAACCGAGAGAAAAACGAGGCATGCGCATCATCGGGTCTTGCCCTCATACAACTCGAAGAGCTACTTATCACCTTTGCGTGTGACGCCATTTTCTCGGCGGATATTACGCTACAGTGACATTTCCAGGGTAATGTCTTCGCTCGCCTGCAACGTTGCAAACGCGTGTAGAAAGCGGTGGTAGACTATAACCTTTTGTTTCGACTTTCACGACAGGACGAGCTACTGTGAGATCTCTTTTCTTCTTTAGCCGCGCTACTAGTAGTACATATGTACAAGCGTTATCACACACGCTACGCACGCACAGCTTGACGTGAGTGACGGCTTATGAGTCATGACGTGAACAATAATATGATATTCATCCCTTAACACGCGATTGCTGGATGGTATAAATGATGTAGGGGGTTTTCAATTGAATTTTGACGTAAATCGAGGGGTTCGTTGAACGAGCGTTGGGTGGCGCCGATCATAGATCATATCTTCAATTGCAAAGGACTTGCTATCTTAATGAGCTGGACAGGGGCCATTGTCATTCTTTGATCCCTTCAAATCGTAATGTTCTCGTTGGAAAAATTACCAATTCTGGGTCTTGTGCTGGGTTCTTGTCTTATCGGTATAAACTGGACACAGGAAATGCGGACAAGGACAGGGCTCCTTATATATCAAATATTCTTAGATCCGAGATAGGACATGCTATTCGCGGCACGGTTCATCCTGCTGGTTTATCGCAATCAAGATCACCACCAATCATGATAGCACAAATAGTCATCATCATTCACAAGGCCCAAATCGTTCAAGATATCATCTGGTACAGTTTATTGATACAGCAAGAAATCTGTTCACGATACATTTACATAGCAAATAGCTTAGCGAGGGTGGTTGCCAGAAGGGGGCTGGAGTCGAGAAACGAAATTCGATTAGGAAAGGCGGACGAGTAAATCACATGGACAACTTACGCTCATGCCCAACGCGCCCGCGATCAAGTTGTATTCCTGACTGGTGGGAGTCACAGTGCCTGCACAGACTGGTTGCATCGTCAGTCAACATTGTGTCGGATCGAGGGGAAAGGCGGTACACGCACTTCCGTCGATGCGGGCTTGGTTGCACCCGGACTGAGCAGCGAGCTGCTGAGGGGACATGCCTGATCGGGGGTCATACGTGCTATCAGTATGCGAGTGATCGAATATGTACAATGTAATGCGCACCCTTCTTGGCGAGAGCGCTGGAGAAGGCCTGGCAGGAATTCATGATGATATGGGTGTGTTGAGGATGATCGTCGAAGGATAAGAGACCCTTGATAGGATTGATAGGTTTATATATCGCCGGTTGCTACGTAGATGCCCGATAATTCGACTTTGATACGAGCAGGTGACCAGGCGCACCTGAAGGGTGGGTCTAACTTATCTGATGGCATATTTCCTATATCAGGATACAAAGGAGACGCATATCAATCACATCCCTTGATGAATTGCTTCATCGGGATATGAATAGTTCTTGCTGTGGTACTTGCTGTGGTACTTGCTGTGGTGTTGAAGATAATCAAACGTTGAACGTTTGATTATCTTCAACACCGTCTACAGCATATGGGAGTATAGGAAAATCTGATGGCACAAGTATCGGTGAGAATTACTTGATGCAGGGAACAGTATTGCACTGGCGCTGGTGCAGCTGTGGATAGCTATAGTATACCCGGCAGTCATGCTTGAAACATGGCTGCGGGACAGCGGGGTTCGATTCCTCTCCCAAGAGATTTTTTGTGTTAAGCTCAGTCAATTTATTCTTTGTATCGAATTATCACCCTTCCATTTTCACCGTTGACAACTCCATGGTAGTGAATAAGATAGTATACCTGCATGTCATGCTTGAAACATGACTGCAGCACAACGAGGTTCGACTCCAAGAGACTTCTTTTTTTTATAAGCTCAGTTAATGTGTTTTTTGTGTCGAATTATCAACTATCAGACTTCTACTTTCGACATCCACAACCACCTGGTAGTGTATTGGGTAACCCGCCTGTCATGCTTGAAACATGCTGCAGGAGATCGGGCTTGACAAGCGATCAAATTGTACATGTTGCTGTCATGCTTGAAACATGGCTACGGGGGGTTCGACTCCAAGAGATTTCTTTTTTTGTAAGTTCAGCCAATGTGTTTTTTGAATCGAATTATCAGACTTCCACTTTCGCCAGCAAACAACTATCTAGTAGTATATGTGATAACCCTGCCTATCATGCTTGAAACATGACTGCGGGACAGCTGGGTTCGACTCCTCGCCTAGGGGCCTTTTTGTGATCAGCTCAGTCAATTTGTTCTTTGTTTCGAATTATAGCTCTTCCATTTTGATCGTTGACAACTCTATGGTAGTATATCCCAGTAGTACATCCGCATGTCATGCTTGAAACATGGCTGCAGCATAGCGGGGTTCGACTTGCTGCCCAGTCAATGTATTTTTTAATGAATTATTAGACTTCCATTTCAACCTTGCTATCTTATATCGGAGAGTACACCGGAATTTTTCTTCGTATCGAATTATCATTCTTCCATCTTACAGCTGGCTGTCATGCTTGAAACATGGCTGCGGGCTCGACTACCCACCTGGGAGACCTTTTTCTGATAAGCTCAACCAAATTTTTTCGTTCAAATTATCTAGTTGTGCTGCAGCCATGTTTCAAGCATGACATGCGGGTGTACTATCCAATTCACTATCATAGAGTTGTCAACGGTGAAAATGGAAGGGCAATAATTCGATACAAAGAATAAATTGACTGAGCTTAACACAAAAAATCTCTGGCGGGAGTCGAACCCCGCTGTCCCGCAGCCATGTTTCAAGTATACTGCCGGGTATACTATCGCGCACCCATGCATTCCCGCGCCGCGACAACTCCCGCGGCCACAGTGATGAGGTCTGTAACGAAGTGTATCATCATCGGGATCTATTGCTCTAGTCGTTAGTCGTTAGGGCATTTTTTTTAACGAATCAGTAACATACACTCTTTCTTTCCCCACTGATTATTGCCTTCAATGTTTGGCATATCTTGAGCACGTATGCTGCAGAGGGTGGTCGAAGTAAAATGTTGTTGCCCGAGTCCTAACAAATATAATATCGATAGTAGGTCAGCGACTTACGAATTAACCATTTGAAAATGCATTTTGTACTTGTTGCACAGGTGCGTGCAAGGAAACACAATATGTGCACGGAGAGTAGTAGTCTCAGATAGGCTGTGCTCTCGTGTACATTGCATAACCATGGGAGGTCTTTAAAACGTTAACTGTTGCTCCATCCCAACCATATATTTATGGCGACTTGAGGCATAGTATGTAAATCAGGTTATATAATACCAATTTGCTAATTACAAAGAGTTATTTGTTCATATTTGCATCCTGCTTCAGCGCCACAAACCTTGCTTCAAGATTTCTCGACTACAAGGCCCATACCCGCTCAACTTACCTCAAGCTCGCCAAAATGGTGCGTATATCGTCTCGTACAGCGTTCTTTGGTGTGGTACATCGTCGATTGCCACTTTGTCTTGCGTTTTGGTCTGTTGCTGGGGTGGATTGCGAGCTGACTTTTGGATGCATAGCCGCCCAAGAAAGTCAAGGTCGCCAAAGACGAAAACACTGTTTCGCTCGGTCCTCAAGTTGCTGAGGGAGAGCTTGTCTTCGGTGTTGCACACATTTACGCCTCTTTCAATGACACCTTCGTCCATGTCACTGATCTTTCGGGCAAAGAAACCATCTCCCGTGTTACTGGTACGTTTACTCCGCTATCGTGATGTAGATAACTTCATCAATCGTGGATAGGTGGCATGAAAGTGAAAGCTGATCGTGACGAATCGTCCCCATATGCTGCCATGTTGGCTGCTCAGGATGTTGCTACCCGTTGCCGTGAGGTTGGCATCACTGCCCTCCACATCAAGCTCCGTGCAACCGGTGGTACTGGCACCAAGACCCCTGGTCCGGGTGCGCAGAGCGCCCTCCGTGCTCTTGCTCGCGCTGGTATGCGCATCGGGCGTATCGAGGACGTTACCCCCGTTCCTACGGATTCTACCAGGCGCAAGGTATGCACGACACCTCAAAATTTCGACAGGACTTTCTTATTAATTTTTCCTGACAGGGTGGTCGCCGCGGTCGTCGTCTGTGATTTTTTCATCTTCGTATTGCTATGAGATTCCCGAAGATCCAAAAACTGCTAGCGTGTTGTCGCATGTACTTTCGTTACAAATGATATGTCGCCGCTCGACGCGCATCAGGTTTTTACCTGCCCCGCGGTCGTCCACCTGTTTGTGTCTCTAGTATCGTGCTGTCAACTCCCTTGTGTTTCGTTTCGACTTGTGATGAGCGCGTGAAACTGCTGCATTTGAGGGCATTTGCCAAACCTACCTTTCTGTTCAGTACTCTACAATTGGACGATCTCGTCGAAGCCTTGTTGGTTTGGCCAGCAGTCATTGAGCGAAATACTCGGACTGAATCATGTCAGCACTGAGCTCTGGTGTCCTCTGCATTATGCAAGGAATCTAGATCGTAGTGACGCTCATGCACCAAGTTCCCGACTCTGTCTGGTTCGTTATGCAGTACTTGCTATATATGTCAGTTCTCAAATGACAGCAGTCGTGCACCTATGTTCGCAGGATGCCACTCCTCTCGCCATGGGAGGAGGACGTGATTTAATTAATTTTGCAGATAGTCGAGCCATCTTTCAATTAGGTATGTATGCCACTCTATGCTCTATATGATACCTTGCACGGCTTAATAATGCCCGAGGAGCACAACAACTGTACGTGAGATGAGTAAACCAAAGCTCGACTTGAAGTTCAGTTGGCATCGTGATTCGACGCATGGCGATAATCACATGCAATCATGGTGCTGCTTTCATACAAAAATGAGGAGTGTATGTCGAGGCATGGAAGTATTGAAGCAAGCGCTGGAGACGGAGGCAGTAATAGCGCAAAGTGAGACCACACTGGAGGACTAATCACTAGTTATGTTCGCACCTGGACCTCTTATGTATGAGCGTGATAATCAGCGTGTTATTGACACATACGTTCGCAAAGTTCTCCTCAACTCAGTAGGGGACACTATTGACTATTGCGCTCGAGGATGACCGAGAACGAGTTGACCGTCACAATAATCAAGAGAAAGAGACTTCATGGTCATAAATGACATCGAGTGGTCACTGTAGTCCTGTAGCCTTGCTGTAGAAAACTACAACTACTTGCGCTTAACGACTGCGAGGCCTCTTCTGCAACAAAAACGTCATTGCAAATGAGCGCGCAGTCCCAGTGCCGAAGCGGATGAGGTACGGTTGGTGTAATGAAATATGTCCACTCACAATAGTAAAAGCCTTGCTGTCTAATATATAAAAATGAACACACATACTTCTAAGGGGCTATGCAGGTATAGTGTAAGATGTGGGTATGTGACAATGCATCACGAGTAAGTCTGCTGGAAGAGCTGGATCTGCTCGTCCTTGCTCAGCCCCATGCGACCTCTCCAATGACGCGGACAAAGGGGAATGTCATCTGAGTTGAGCGGACGTGCTGGCAACGCGAGAATGGCGTCAAGGATTTCTGCGACATTCATGGGCTCCACTTCACCTAACCTATACATATAACACTGCATAAATATGTGCACAATAACAGTAAAAATAGGGCATACCATTCTCCGTGCGGATACACAAGAAGGTTTGCTGCGTATCTAGCACTGTGCATGAGTGGTTGCTTGGATAAGAGGATGCGACGTGTGCGTACTTGTGCCCGCCGACATGGGCTACCTCCGCAAGCTTGATCCGGGTGCTGGGATCACTTGGGTTGGAATCTCTGCGCTTGCGAAGCTCATCTCGTATGGCTTGCGCAACTGCTCCCCCGGTGTCTCCACACCGACAATCGCGCGAACCGTGGGTGCAGACGTATAGATGCACGTCGTTAAAGTTTGCGGGTGCGACTCCAGAAACACCCTCAGAGGCATCAGCATGTACCATCAACTGCTCTCCCACTTCATCTACATTCTCCATCGATAGCATAGCCTCCAGCTTTCCCCCGGAATTCGTAAACGCTGTCAGATGATACTCCTGTTTATCTTCCTCCCCGGGTGGTCTTGTAGGGATAGCAGGCTGGTCTTGAGACCAAGAAAAATTGACAGACCCACCCCATTTCGCGGTGCGCAGGAGGAGTGCGCGCTGAGTGGGGGTAGCATACTTGGCGGGGTACTCGCTCGGTGAGTGCGGGGTGTGCAGGAAGATGTAGCAGTGATGCGGAGGCGCTGTGCCCACCAGCTCTGGTGTTGATCTGGAAGCGGTGGATAGCGTCCGCGTGAGCGTTTTCAGCGCACGGAATGGTGGCATTTATGAGGACCATAGAGGATAAGTCAGCTGGCTCACTTTGAAGTGCGTTGATCAGCACGTGACTGATGCATCCCATAAACTTATCAAGTCTTGACCGCGCATCGCATTGTCGTGCTCCTTATAGTGCATTTTCGAACCCTTCATCCTTATCAGCGTTGTCGCGCTGTTGTCATATCGTCTCCAGCTGTTCCGAGTCAAATATATATAGAATCCTGAGCTCTGAAGTGCATTGTGCACCACCCATCCATCGTGCATCACATGTCTAACGATAATACCTCATAAAATACTGAATTTATCTATTCCTCCTCCACTCAACTAGGATATCTTCCGTCAATGATGTTGTCGGGGTTCGGCATTGTGTAATTGGCGAAGCAATCATGTGCAAAGTCAATCTGTCCAATTCGTTCATACATTCCGCTGAGGAAACTGGGAAGCTCGCAGAGGCCATTCTGATCCTCTATGCAGCCATGCACACCCGTCAGCGGCATCACACCATCGTTCAAAATGAACCGGATGTGAGTAGGTTCCTCGGAGGCTGGGCAACTGAGAACTTGGGCTACAAGCCGGCTGGCAAAAGGCGCCAACTGGCTGACCATATAAGACTGAACAACGGTCAGAAACTGAAGTAAATTATTCTTCGAAAGTTTACTTACACGATTAGGTGGGATATGGTCAGTTGGCAAAGGGCCACCTGCAGCTAGACTGGTAAAGTTGAGGGCAGTTATGACTGAGAGCTCCATCAATAATCTTATAAAGGGAAGTAAGCGATAACCCTACTGTTGGCAATGACCGTGTCATGGGTAGCGTCCACGTATATAGGTTGATTCAAAGGGAATGTGATGTTGTTTAGGTCAAGAGTACTGTTTGTACTGCTATTCCAGACAGTTATGGGAGTGTGGGTGAGGCGTGCCACCAATTCTTGAACATAGCCAAGGCCTAGCGCTGCAGCCGTTGGATTGCCTGGCCCGTCGCTGTACCAGAAACCTTCAAAGAAATTAGTCGCTCAAGCTGCATGGTTGCTCAATTTGCTCACTAAGATCTGCAAATAAAAATCAGTCAGACTATCAATACTGTCCGAGATTCGACATACCGACGTAATATGCATATCCTTCCCATTCTTCCTCAGTGAAGAGATCGCAGAATTGGGAAAACCCGAGGGCTACGGTCTGCAAGACGTCAGAAGTATAAACAAAACTGCGAGTGATGGGGTTACCTCGTAGGCGCACATCTCCTGCATATTAACCAAGTCCGATATTGTAAAATTGAACCCTTGGATCATTGTTTGCAAGCGCGTTTGAGCAACTTGGAGATAGATTTTCGCCCATTTACTAGCCTGAGTGCTGCCAAAATAACCAACGTCTTCTGTATTGGAGTTGGGGCACACATCATAAGGAGAGAGGGTATTGTTAAAGTTGTCTGCCTCAATGATGATCTCCTGGTGGTAGTCAGTATTGTAGGTTCTGACACCGAAAAAGCCTGCAGCGAAGTGGAGGCTGCCGGTGGCAATATTAATACAACGCTTACAGGGAAATGAACGAGTTGCTCACGCAGAATCCACCATGCGATCTATACGCCATAAAAACCCATCTGAGCGCATTATGAAACAAATGTCAAGTGCACACGAACCTTCAGATGTAGTACGGAAGACTGGGAGTTCTGTGAAGGCGTTGAGTAACTCGCCATACCTATATCGGAATGCAACCCCGTTGCTGAATCTGATGGACGGTGCATCATAATATGTTTAAGAAAGAAAATTGACCTTACAGCTGCTCGCGGCCAAATGGCGTCAAGATCTCCGCACCTAACTTGTATGTCCACGTTGCCAGGAATTCCAAATCACCTGTAACACTGAAGCCTTCGTTGGATGCGGCAGAATGGATCTCAGTTGCGAACTGAGCAAGTCCTGAATCAGAAGTGGGGTAGCGGGCACCGTGACGTATCAAGAGATGCACTGCGTTGAGGCCACATCCTTCTGGGATGACGGGTGATGCCTCAGGAAGACCAAATGACTTCACAGAGTACATAGGAGATAAGTTGCCCCACTGACGCATCATATTGAAAGTAATGTCTGGACCATCTGCCGAGTTGGGTCTGGACAGGGGAAATGCATTTTCAACCTTGGAGAACGGGATAGCAGTGACGATAGCCTCAGGTTCAGCACCAGCTGGACAACTTTATTAGGATACTAGTAGAATTTTCCATTAAACCACATGACTGACTAGGGGTTGCACCTGGATAACCAACTTGGGATGCATCCGGGAAGTAAGAATCAATGGCAGGATTGACAGTGGCGCCAGGAGGAGGGTAAGGTGCAACGACGGTCGATCCTGCGTAACTGGATGCTGTCTCTGCGCCGCAGAATGGCAGAGCGAGTAACAGAACGCCAGCAAGCATGTCAAGATTGCTGTAAAAGAGAAGAAAGTTAAAGCGATTATAACTGTTCGCAAAACTAAATGACACACTGGGGTTTTCAACATTTAGGACAACATTTAAACTGCGTTTAAACGCCGTCAGAGGAGGTGAACTCTACAGCTGTGTGCGCATATAATGATAATTGGGAAACTTCAAAAATCATTGCGCGTGACCAATAAGGAAATTGATAGAAAGCGGGAGGGCATGAGAATGATAGATGTGCTAATCACATTGTTTGGTTGTTCTACCCCGATGGCGTCGTGCGTAGACTCGCGTAGACTGGGGTAGACTCGCGTGGTCTTGCGGTAGATTCTGCGGAGTTATCTGAACGGAGTCTACCAATTTTCTACGCGAGTCCACAGTAAATCCTACCCCATGCACTTCATCGCCACCACCGTAACCATATTACCGTAGGTATTGTACGGTGGCGTAATACGGTCACCGTACCCGTACCGTTTGCACTGTTGAAGTTTACGGTTACGGTGTACGGGCTCGGAGTCCGTAACCATACTTCACCGTAAGTTTAGGCACGTGTGCGTTTTGCGCAGTAGAACTGGCTATTTATGCTTTTCACAGAACTTTTCTCGACACCTGCTTCTCAGGTCCTCGATTCTCAACCATGTGGATTAGGTTATAGGTACCAACTATTTACGTTCTCTATTGCGAATCAAGTGATTCAATTCCACCAGGTCCTAATTATATGTTTTATTTCCAGTCTGATCTCTCTGCTAGGCGAGATTCTGGTTCGTGCGCATGCGATCCGAGAATTTACTTATAATGTGCTCTTCATTGAGTCGGACCTGCTCGCTATCCAGATGGAGTTATTTCATACCGCCTCGAACTCATACCACCCCGAATCCACATGGTGCCAGATGTTGGAATATCTTGGAATGTTCAATCGGCCGTACTCGTGTTTGACTCGTGTTGTCCACGAGGTACTTACTTTATATACTCACCCACTCACAGTAGGATAGCCAAGTGTCGAGTTTGTAACCCACTATCATCTGCGATATGGAATCATCGAGCGCACGCAATTAAATTCCACACCAGACAACTGCGAAGCGCTTCCACTTGCTCATGTAGCTCGTTGGAGGCAGCATCTACTTGCGAAACATATTTTCCAAGACTGAAGGCTCGGTTTTCCTCTTCCTCACCATTCTACTGTATGGATGAGACGAGTCCTTTGAGGCCCGCGATGGGGATATCACACGGTGGCTGATTCTCGCACCTCACGTTTTCTGGACTCCGTTCTTCATTATGTGGTCGTCTCACATTCATGCAATGGGTTCACATTCACGTGCTCTTCGTATTCCTGCTGGCTCCATGAGATCAAGATTTCATTGGATAGTGACATGCAGGTAGTCTCTTCATCTCGCTATCCTTACTGCTCACGATCATCCACGCTGACTATGACTTTTTCATATACAGTTCAACCCACAAGCCACTCGTCCTCTACATTCACAACAACCTTTGAAGTTGTTCACCTTCGCATGATCAATACCTGATTATGGTGAGTATAATTTCTCATATTCCAAGTGGCGTCGCGTCGTGAAGATCGGGTGTTTCGGTTGCAAGTCAATTGCCACTTCATAGACGTAAATATATTGCGATCGCATTCCATCGACCCCCCACGATGAACCAACGATACGAAACCATTGAGTGGTGGTTATCATTCCGCATTTTTTGTTTTGTGTGCTCGAGGCACTCGCCTGTCTAATCATATCTTCACCTTCCTCATTTGATGAAAGTTGTATCTACGAGGTTCACACAGATGCTTAGTAGGGAAACGTAATAAAAATTGGGCTAGAGGAGTGTTAAGGAAGAAAAACGTATTCAGAATGTAGCAATGAGGCTTCAGTCGAGTCGATTGCACACCATGGACTAACATTGTCTTTGATGCGACCACTACACTGGGGAGAAGGGCCTATTTTCCAGAGAGTCAAATTTTAAGTACACCGTGATCGAAGACAAACTGAGACCACCCTGATATCTGGCGAAAAATCTTGCTTTCATTCTGAACAAATGTTGATCAGCCAATCAGATTCATTTTTCACAATGTGTTCAAAATATGTTCACCATGATGTCAAGTGGCTCAGCTTTGCAAAATTCTGTCATTCCTCATGGTGTGTTCAGATTTATTCCAAAGGGCACATTGCCCTGTCCCCCCAGTGCTAAGGCGCATGACGCCAATCTCGATGATACCCACGTCACCGGTGCGGTACCATCCACCCTCGACAAGCTGGAGGAAGTAGCCTCTGCATCGTTGTAATAGCGTACGAAGAACATAGGTCCTTGGACCTGAAGCCCACTACTCTCGCCATCTAGGCGAATGGTGGCGCCATTGGTTGGATCAACAATGCGCATCTCGAGACTCGCAGCCGTTAACGGGACGCCCGAGGTCAAGGAACTGAGTAGGACTCTATAATGAGTTGACACTGCACAGGTGCCTTGAGCAACATAAGCGTGAGCGTCGAGAGACGGTTAGACGAGGGTCGGGTATCGCGCTCGACAGATGGTCGTGAACGCGCGAACATTGTAGCTGCAGTGGAAATGGGGTGGCCCAAGGTCAGACCCCACCCATACCCATGGGGTACCCAAACCCACCACCCGTGCATATCCCTAAATACAATTGCGCAAGTGCAGCCTTGCAGACCATTTAGTCTGAAGCCGAACAAGTAAAATTTTAAAACCAACCATGGCACTGAAGAATGGCACGTAGACAGGGCAAATACCTTATATGGTTTGTTAGTTCCACTGGGAGTGGATGAAGACTATCAAATGGGTGGCGGCTGGTTTGAATGCTTGAGTGTAGATCATTCGACTAAAGGTGCGGGTTGCCGCTGCAGGCTGAGCAGCTAGGCAAGGTTGGAGTCCAGTGCACTAAAGTCGAAAGTCGCATTTGGGTCGGAGGCAGGGGAGAGTTGTAGTCGTATCCCAGTTGTCAGACCCATCATGTGAGTCCTGACAACGGCGGCAGGGCACTGACACGTCTGCATCTTCGATAACAACAACACTTACCCAGCCAACTACATTAGCGAAAGATAGCACATTGTGGAGTTCAGCGGATAATTTGGAGAGAAGCCGAACCTCTCGCCGCGCACAACAAAGAAATTACAAAATACCCACCTGTCAGAGGTCGTCCACGACGCCAGTGATATCCTCTCTTCTCGTCTCCCCACTTATATTTGATGGTCCGTCGAGTCCAGAGATTGCATGATGATAAGAATGAATAAATCAGGTTCGTCAAGCCCATGGAACTTGGATTGGCGATATGCAATACACGCCATGTATTCTCCCAGGCCATCTCGCCAAAGTATCAGGCTGAGTCCTAAAAGCAGTTTCGCGCCTCGGTAAGGTCCACTGTACTATGTACCCGCGTGGAATGTTCGTTGACCATGAATGCAAGCCTTTTTTGTTTGAGGTGTGAAAGCTCTGTCAGACCTCATTCAGGTCATCATTAACGTAAGCATACCGGAGATACATAATACAGAATAAGCTAAAATCTGTCAGCGATCCAGAATCCTACTCCATTCCCTTCCACACGTCGCCATGATATATGACAGTCGAACGCCTTCTGATAGCCTTTAAAACGTTGTCAACCACCATGCACGGTACAACGCGCTCCAGCCCTCCTCATCGATAATCCTCTTTGCGCAATCAACCAGGCCGACATATGGCTCCCTATCCGTTCGTAGGCTGCATTTGTTAATTGTTATCTGCGGGCACAAAAAATAAATAAAAGGATAGTGTACATACACAATGACATCCTCATCAGCACCGATATCCGTTGTTTCTCTATCGTCACCACCCTCCTCTTGTAAGATGGGTTGGTGTTCTGGTGTTCCACGGTTCTGTTGAATCGACAATCTGGTGGCAATGACCTCCAAAGGAGCAAGAATAAATTTGCTCAGAATCGCAGCGGCGATGAGCACGAGGAGTTCGACGGGCGGAATCTCGTCGTTGCGAGGCAGACTTGGATTCCCGAATTCCGGGAAATCTAAAAGCCTCGGGATTGACCACAGGAAGATAACGTTGTAGGTGGTGTGCATAACTTGAGCGGCGAGGAGACCAGGCGTGAGATAGAGAATCCAAGGTCGTCGTCGCTCAGTAGCTGTTAGGAGAATACGGAGTGAGTAGATTGCATTGAAGCACGGCAGCTTATGTGGGGTGGTTATTGCGCTAAGGGCAGAGCTTTACAGGTCGTCATAAAAGAGCTGAACACATTAAGCTTACCGAATCGTAATGATGATCAGGGGAAGAAATACAAGCTTGAAAAAAATGCCGTAGACAAGCATGCCCACGACACCAGCATCGGGACCGATGTATATTCTGCGGCGAAGGCTACTGAAGCTCAAGAAAGTCACCACTCTGAAGAGGAGAGTCATCAAAAGGGGCACTGGGCGACATATATAAGATGTTTTCCATGATCATTATGGGTTGCATACTCGATCCCTTGTATAGTCCTGAGAAACCCTGATAAAGTTGCACAATCAGAGGGCGTCGTCTTATGATATGTGAATTACATACCTCAAGTTTCTGTACCCTTCTCATCATCCCAAAGAAAGATGAGATTACTGGGCCAGTATTGGGATGCACTTCGCCCTCCTGATTCTCCGGGTCAAGTCGCAGACGCTTTGGGTTGTAGTGCGCCCTGAAGCGCACCCCTGTGCCAATCAGCGGTACTAGTATTACCAGGGATATAGCCAAGGATCCTAGCATAGTCATCATTTCAGGAGGCTCGAGCATGATGGTTACAAGCAGGGAGAGAAAGACTAGGTTAAGGTGGTGTGGTGAGGCTCGAGTGCCTGCGTAATGCGGCACTAACTGCGCAGACGCCAAATCAGTCATATACAGCCTCAGACGCGCGCGCCCGAGTCCATAATGGACTATCTTGGTAACCAAACCTAAGAGTAGATTCAAATTGAATGCTTGGCGGATGCCTCTTTAGCCGCAATCATGGTTCAGTCGGATTTGCTTGTTAGGTAGGTTGTCATGTCGTGGAAGCCACCACTTACTAACACTCGTATTGTTAGCCTCAACGAGCATGTAAGCAGTAAGTACCGCACTGATTGTATTTCCCTAATACGATCGCTCAAAGCTGGCGTATTGGTACACACCACCTGCCCTCGCAGCTCATGTCAGCTCTCTCCTGCACAGGTCAGGGTCGCCACCGTGGCCGGCAGTGTCTCCTGGGTCATTCCACCCCTGAAATTTTATAGAATGAACGATTTCAGCAGCGTTCTGAAATTTCACTTCATTTTAAAGCAACAACTATACCGATTTATCCTCTCTTGGATAGGTTCGATGTCCGCCCATCCTCATCACTAACACCACGAAGCCGACGACAAGCAGCCCAGAACACCCCACGGCGCCTCGTGCGCCTGTGCCTTCAGTTCCAAAAATTAAAGTGGAAAAGGCAGCTGCAAAAGATATTAGGCTGGTGCGAGTTTAAAAACAGCCCTGTATGCGAGCGAGTAGCGTGAGCGCTTACCTCCACATCAACAATCCGTATGGCAAACCATAGGTTATGGCTAGCGTCTCTGTGCCCAAGAAAGATCGTGACACTTCTGTCAGAAGGGAGACCTATCCTCGCATTAAGCCATCAATATTGATATGGCAATTGATCCTTTACGGCATGCTCTGCTGAACCACCATCCCTTGTTTGACGAACCAGGAGAAGTACGAGGATGACGACTCCAATACTGCAAGCTACGGAAAGATAACTCAGTAATTTGGTCATGGCCTGCACAGATTGTATCGCCAGAAAGGCGACATTAGCATTGAGAATGACCGTTGCCTGCAATGAGTCGTCAGTATGTGCTCACTACACCTTCCGATAAGGAAGCCTCACCGAGAGTGCCAATCCAGCCCATTGGTCACTGAGCTTCCCAATGAATTGCTTCCAGAGGACACGGTTGGTGATCCTGTCCACCCAGATTACTTTCAGATCTCGTTGGTGGGTGCCAGGCGCGCCGAAGAGCAGGATAGAGGCTATAATGAACAAGATCGACCGGTGTTCACGATCCGGGTAGATTGTCTGGTCGGAATCTAGCCTTGCACCTGGTTGACCGCAGAAATTGAAAAAATCTGCTCTGGCTACTATGACATTGGCGACTAGCGAAAGCTGGTAAAGTATCTGCATACCTACCATTCGGACATGAATCGAGCTGGAGATGCGTTAAGAGTCTGTAAGCATGTCATGAAATAAACGTACCAACAACGCATCTCGTATGCGCAAATGATCCATCGACGGTTCCTGCCATGAAAGAAATGCGAACTATTGACATGTCAGAAACCGCTTCTGACCACAAAAAATGATGTATTATATTTGTGCCTCATCAATACTCAGCTCGACAGCATATTCTGAAGTCATATAAATCAGCATGCAGGAAACGAGAAATAGCGGGATGTCACACTGATGTGCCCCATGTTCTGCACTCGTCTGACGTGCTCTAAAATGGGCGTTGCATCAAAGCGGTTTAGCCAAAAGATACAGCGTGCGTCCGGTTCAACGAAATAATAGCCACAGGCTCATTTATATCTTCGATGTCCAATTCTGTCTTGCTGGTGATATCTATGTTTGGGTTGGTTCGTGCACTGTGATATATCTGGTCTGAGATTGCCTCAATAGCAGTGAGAGTTGACGGCAGCGACAGGTCAGCATCAGTATAGATCTGCTGGAACATCCCGATCAGCGATTCCAATTGTCAAGTATCAAATCCAAACCCACGTTTGCGCAGTCGTAGTAAGACAAAGCGCGTAAGTGGTTCCCATCGGCTGGAGGGTGGATCGCTTGGAACAATCAGCTCTATCTATAATTGGATCGAAGAATAAATACATACTCTTTGAAAACCTTGTTGCCTGGCTCAATAAACACGCGTCCATTTACTAAGTATATGGAATGGGTGTTGAAAGCGCATCATACCGGCTTACATTTTTCGAGCCCTGTCGTACCGCCTCACCATAGATACAGAAATAGGGACCGTCTTGCGCGTTGGCGCAATAGACGGAGACAGATGCGGTAGAACGTGTCTGGCTCATGTTGCTGTTGGGTGTGGTAAGACAAAGTTATGAGTGCTGTATTCTTACATAATAGTCTTCTCCAGAGTCCAGACGTCGCTTTAAGTCGCACAGCCTGGACAAGATTGGGTACCGGTTGGACGTTGAACGTTGAATGTTCAGTGACTTACCAAAATGAATTGATCCGTGCACTTCTCGCCATTAGTAGCTCGACACTGACACAGCACGGATCTAGAGATCGACGAGGCCCGTGCTTTGTGACACGCCGGTTGTATCAGTACCCGACCGAGGAATTAACACTTCGTAGCATTTTCTGTACACTACGCGTTATCAACAGGCACCCTGTACACCTAAATTTGGTCGTACTTAGAAGAACGTGTCTGAGACTAGTGGGAAATTCAACAGTGACTTCTAAGAACTTCAAAGAACCATCACGAAGTTCATGAGTCGCAGCCTAAGTGGCGACTGGCGAGAAAATATTCATGAGGGTCGAACGTGCCAAATAACCATGACTCCACGCGTATACCTTGGAAATTCGTCTAGCAGAACAGCTGCACATAAACATCTGCTTCTCCCACATCAGTTGTCTTTGTGTGATAGCATCATTGTCTGGCATCACGTCCGAGTCTAGACCCATCGTTATTGAGTTTCCGCAGTCTCAGGCGCGTGGAAGTTGAACCCGCAAGAAACCCATAAGGAGTATAAAAATTCCCTAACAGACGAAATAAGGTTTCAGGCACAACGATACAGTAATAAGCGGCAAATTCCGACAACAGTTGTCGAGCTCATCATGTGACCACGAACTCTAACAATCGTTCCTCGTTGCGGTGTACGGACAACGGCCACACCCGTCAATACATCATGTTACTGTGGATGCTCACATCCTGTTCATTCCTCAAGGCCTTGTGGAGGTTACACACTATCAATCATGGCATATTCAAGCTTTTCGCCCTACAGCGCTCACATCCGCAGTGGAATTAAACCTCATGCCATTGAATTTCCCGCTAGTCTCAGACACGCTCTTCTAAGTACGACCAAATTTAGGTGTACAGGGTACTCGTTGATAACGCGATGCTACGAAACAATTCTTAGGTCGGTACTGATATAGCCAGCATACTTATCACAAAGCACGGGCTTCGTCGGTCTCTAGATCCCGTGCTGTGTCGAACTCCAGCATGAAATTCAATACATCCACCACAAAAATCCTTGTCTTCACTGCCCGTTTTGCGCGTATTAACTTCCACTGCATCATTATGCGTTTAACGTTCCAGGAATCACAGGCTTTCTATGCGCGGTAAGTATATCCCGAAAGTGCTGGATAGTGGTATATCTAGCATGAACATTGATCTGCGTCCCACCAAATTCGCCACTCACTGACGCCAATCCCTTGAATATGACGATAGTCTCAAATGATCCCATTTGGTGGCCAACAATCAGCTACTTTCTCATTTCGAGCTATTTCTCAGTTGCATCCTTCATTGTGGTGTTATACGATTGGGGTGCGTGATATGCCTACCGACAGTCTTGCTGGGAATTATAGTGTCGTATTCTTCAGCGCTTACATTTGGACAAGAGGTAGGTTAATGTAATTATAGGTGCAGCTATCTCACTCGAAATGGTTCCATAGTTTGAATTGATATGGGTGAGCACTGGAGGAGCACTGTATCAAAAGGACTGCTGATGATGCATCTCGTTTGGGGCAGAGGCAACGCTGGTCCCTTATGACTATCATATATCTCACTGTGAGTGGCTTATGTTTATATAAGTACAGTTGCATACTAACTTCAAAATATGTTAGGTGCGATACGCTGGAATGCTATTTAGTTTGTATGTTCGCAAGGCTAAGGAGATAAAGATGTGCTAATTAGGCATTTCTCATACCAGTCTGGCAGTGCTCAGTATGTCTCCTCACACACCGCGTTTGTTACTTCTGACCACCGAGTGTATGTAGCAAGTCTCCTGTCTGTCTCAGTGACAGATGCCGTGAGTAGTTTGTACTAATGCTACCATTTCGCAACACTGATTTCGTTGCTACATAGGGGTGAGTGAGATCGTCAACTGATTTGCTGGTTTAACATTACATTCGGAACAGTTGTGCGTTTTGAAATATTTACTCTTCCGAGGATCATCGCTAACTTTGTTTTCAGGCAATATTCTCTACTCCGTAAATAACTGGATCGGCGTTGCGATAAATGCTATGCTGGGTGGTGAGCTCCTCGGATGCCAATGACCATATCTCAGTGGTATTTACTTAACTAAAATATCATTCAAGTCATCATTATTGTTCGGTTACAAGCCATGTATCAGCGCTCCAGAAGGATGCTCATATTCCTTGTTATATTCTTCCTTGCTATCCAGATCGCCTGCGTGGTGTCAAGCGTAATGCAGTATACTGGCGCACATTTTTTAGTTGGTAAGCTTCAATTACGGATTAAATACTTGAGCGCATCAGACTGATGAGATGAATATCAGATGAACTCGTCCTCTCTGGCGCACATTTTTGTGGTTACGAGATGGAGGGAGACGTCCAATTCCTGATCAACATGACCTGGATATCGGGTGCAGTGTGGGAGGCCCTTGCATTTTTTCTCTCAGTCTGGATTTCTGTAAAGCACTTCCGTGAACTGCCACGACTGACAGGATGGGCAATCGGGGACTGTTTCACCATATTAATAAAGACTCATGTATTTTACTTCGCAAGGTAAGGTTATAAATTGAATTTGATTCAATACCTTTTCCCACCCAAGCCCCACTCTAGCTTTTTCTTTGTTTCTGTCTTCCAGATCATCCGCAACTACCCCACCGTCTATGGAGATATTCTTCAAATTATCAAAATGGTGCAGATGTTTGTGCTGGGACCACACCTCATCCTTGGAGTTCGAGAATATCACGCGAGGCTCGTGGCCCGATGAGGGAAATGGGATGGCTTCAATTGTTTTCCAGGAGCGCATACAAATTACAACTAGCGGTGGTGTGTAGTGCAGGAAGTGCTTGCAGTGGTGTGTTTACAATTGCCAGGTCGTCAATAGGAAAATGTGAAGTTTTGTGCAGTCGCTTCGTCAAGATATGTATCTATTGGTAGATCTTCCTTCTGATATTTATTTTTGAGTTTTATCGCAGAACCTACTTTATTTCAATAAGTGCGTCTGGCCACATCAAGATTATCTTAACCGTTGACGGAGCGTGAATAAAGCCGAACAAATGATACTCCAGATGGCACCCCTGCGTGAAGGCTTCGTCCTCATACAGCACGAGGAGTGTGCGGGGTTGTTCTTGAGATATTCAGTTACTGCTGCCTAACACCTTTTGAAACACATTACCAGGGGTGACCGCTGTGTATGAATTCGTGCACCCCAATCGTTATGCCAGATGGCAAACACTTGCAATAGCCAGTTACCTGAATCTCGGGGGGTTGGTGCAAGCAGCAATAGTGACTTTTCAATGGACTCGGAACCACCATCTCGACTATCTCCAAGTCTAGCTCGTTTGTTCCACAGGGAGTTAGCCGCATCACATCCTTGACGAGAATCTACAGGATATCTATGTGATCGCGACCGTGTGGGATACCAAACACAGGACTAGTGACGTCAGGCGCGCTTGCGGCGAAGTACCCACAAGTTCCCGAACGCTTAAAAGTCCACTTGAAAGCCTTTGAACTGGCAGACGTCCTTCAGGTGGTAAGCATCAATTGGACTCACGAAACATATTGTGTGTGGAAATAAGAGCATATGAGGATAGTGCTGAGATCAACACGAGTACCGCAAAATCAATGGTCGTGGAACACACTCACAGAACCATCAGGAAATGAACATAAAAGAAAAGCTCGTAGGCTTGCGTTCGGATGGGGCGAAGAGAGACAATACATAGGATAGTAAATGCAACAACACCGATTATTCTGCATATGACTCAAGGCTCTTCGAGGTAAGGTGTGAATGTGCGTCTATCAGTATGTCGCATTCTTTAATGCATGTTTCACGTACAGCACATCCTGCGAAATATTGGGTTAAAGTGGTGTGGCTAGCTTGAGTGCCTGCGTAACGCGGTACTAACTGCGGAGATGCCAAGTCAGTCATATACAGCCTCAAACACGCGCGCCCAAGTCCATAATGGACCATCTTTGATAACCAAACCTAAGAGTAGATTCAAATTGAATGCTTCGCAGATGCCTCTTTAGCCATATCAATCATGATTGAGTCGGATGTGCTTGTTAGATAGGTCGTCACGTCGGGGAAGCCACCATTTGACTAACACTCGTATTGTTAGCCTCAACGAGCATGTAAGCAGTAAGTACCGCACTGATTGTATTTCCCCTAATATGATCGCTCAAAGCTGGCGTATTGGTACACACCACCTGCTCGCAGCTCACCTCAGCTCTCTCCTGCACAGGTCGGGGTCGCCACCGTGGCCCGCAGTGTCTCCTGAGTCCTTCCACCCCTGAAACTGTAATTCTCGAAATGCATAGAATGGGGGTGTGCGATTTCAGCAGCGTTTTGAAATTTCACTTCATTTGAAAGCAATAGCTATACCGATCTATCCTCTCTCGGATAGGTCCGATGTCCGCCCATCCTCATCACCAACACCACGAAGCCGACGACAAGCAGCCCAGCACACCCCACGGCGCCTCGCGTGCCTGTGCCTTCAGTTCCAAAAATTAAAGTGGCAAAGGCAGCGGCAAAAGATATTAAACTAGTGCGAGTTTAGAAACAGCCCTGTATGCGAGCGAGTAGCGCGAGTGCTTACCTCCACATCAACAATCCGTATGGCAAACCATAGGTTATGGCTAGCGTCTCTGTGCCAAAGAAAGATTGCGACACTTCTGTCAGAAGGGAGACCTGTCCTCGGATTAAACCATCAATATTGAAATGGCAATGATCGTGAATTGATCCCCTTACGGCCTGCTCTGCTGATCCACCATCCCTTGTTTGACGAACCAGCAGAAGTACGAGGATGACGACTCCAATACTACAAGCTACGGAAAGATAACTCAGTAATTTGGCCATGGACTGCATGGATTGTATCGCCAGAAAGGCGACATTAGCATTGAGAATGACCGTTGCCTGCAATGGGTCGTCAGTATGTGCTCACTACACCTTCCGACGAGGAAGCCTCACCGAGAGCGCCAGTCCAGCCCATTGGTCACTGAGTTTTCCAATGAATTGCTTCCAGAGGACGCGGTTGATGATTCTGTCAACCCAGATTACCTTCAGATCTTGTTGATGGGTGCCAGGCGCGCCGAAGAGCAGGATAGAGGCTATAATGAATAAGATCGACCGGTGTTCACGATCCGGGTAGATTGTCTGGTCGGAATCTAGCCTTGCACCTGGCTGACCGCAGAAATTGAAAAACTTTGCTCTGGCTACTATGACATTGGCGACTAGCGAAAGTTGGTAAAGAATCCGTATACACACCAAATTCGGACATGAATCGAGCTGGAAGAGATACGTTAAGAGTCTGTAAGCATGTCATGAAATAAACGTACCAACAACACATCTCGTGTGCGAAAACGGTCCACCAACGGTTCCTGCCATAAAAAGCATTAATGATGTGAATTGTGACTGCAATTGTTTTCCGGAACTACCTTCAATGTTATTAACAAGGTCCAACATCTTCTCCAGCTCTTCTTTCTCAAACGGACTTACAGACGTCATAGACGTGAGAGTGACTGTGATAATCATAAATATCAATGACTTGCTCAAGAGAATGCGGTGTGAAATTTGAAATTACCTGCCGCGGCATGGATGATCATTTGTTTGAGTTCCTCCAGAATAACCGGCGTTATGCGATGTTCACGCGGAAATAGTTCGCAGTGAGTCCTTGAAACTGAATTGAACCGATATGAAATAAATGCGAACTATTGGCATGTCAGAAACCGCTTTTGACCACACAAAATGATGTACTGTATTTGTGCCTCACCAATACTCGGCTTCGATAGCATATTCTGAAGTCACACAAATCAGCGTGCAGAAAATGAGAAACAGCCAGATGTCACACTGATATGCCCCATGTTCTGCACTCGTCTGACGTGCTTTAAAATGGGCGTTGCATCAAAGCGGTCTAGCCAAAAGATACACCGTTCGTCAGGTTCAACGAAATAATAACCATAGGTGTTTTCATTTATATCTTCAATGACCAATTCTGTCTTGTTGGTGATATCTATGTTTGGGTTGGTTCGTGCACTGTGATATATCTGGTCTGAGATTGCTTCAATAGCAGTGAGAGTCGACGGCAGCGACAAGTCAGCATCAGTATAAATCCGCTGGAACACACAGATCAGCGATTCAAATCGTCGAGTATCAAATCCAAACCAACGTTTGCGCTGTCGTAGTAATACAAGGCTCCTTCGGGGTGCGTAAGTGGTTCCCATCGGTTGGAGGGTGCATTGCTTGGAACAGTCAGCTCTATCGATAGTTGGATCGAATAATAAATACATACTCTTTGAACACCTTGTTGCCTGGCTCAATAAACACGCGTCCATTCATTGGGGGTCTACAAAGTATGTGGAATAGGTGTTGAAATCGCATCACACCGGCTTACATTATCCGAGCCCTGTTGTACCGCCCCACCTTAGATACAGAAATAGGGATCATCTTGTATGTTGGCACAATAGACGGAGAGATAGTACACGATGAGACAGATGTAGAACATGTAGGGCTCATGTTGCTGTTCGGTGTGGTACATGCACACCTTGCTGTAGCGACCGAAGCTGCCAGTGGGCCAGCTGAGCGTACTGAAGATGGGGGCAAATTTTGTGGGGTCGAAAAGTCAGGACTAGTAACTGTGATATTAGGTGTCGTTCGACTATAGACGGTGGGACTACCTCAGCGTCTCATTGATTCAATATGTCTTAACGGATTAGACATACAGTGGAAGTTGTGGAAGAGGATAGCTTGTTGGTAAAATTGAAGAAGGGGAAGGCATATGGAGCCTTATTACAGGACATCGTGTTAGGCCCGGGACAGAATAGTATCATGTGTATAGACGAACCAGCGTGGCCGGATGTAGTCCAAGGGTGTACTTAGCGTCCATCTGTGGTTTCGTGAATTCGGGAGAGTTGACGGAGAAGCCATGTGCAAGTTGAATTAAAGCAAGGTTGATAGTCTATCGATGTCTATCCCCAACAACCCTCCGAGTCTGCAGACTGCTTACATAATAGCCTTCTCAGGAAGCCAACAGAAGTTGCGCATCTACGGTCTTGTTCTCGTGCCGCGACAATCGCTCGCTATCACTCTCTTAATCGTGCTAGACGTTCATTTCAACTCTCATACTTCACTCATACCAATCTATCATACCACATCATGGCTGATCCAAGTAATGAAATTTGCCCGAATTTCCAAGCCGACTTCTTCGCTGATATCCGCAACGATCTCGCCCAAGCGTCCGGACAGACCGAGGACTAACTCGTCCAACGCCTCATTCAATTATAGACCATGAGTGAAGAGTAAACGAATGGGCCAACGAGAAAGAGACAAACGTTGGGATTGCGGCAGAGGCAGAACGAGCTAGGGCGGCTCAAGAACAGGAAGCGCAACGCTTACTCGACGCTGGGAACTCCTCGAAGCCGAGAAAAAGAAGCCTAAGATGAACGCTTTTGATGACACCCTTTCAATTAGTGACATCCTCATTGCCTGCCCAATATGCAGTTCAGAAGGTGAACAACTTCCAATATACTGAGTTGTGGTACTTCTCCCCCTGCAAAGACTCCTCGCGCAACTTCCGTCTGTAGCAGAGGATGCTTTTCATTGAACCGGTGTAGACGATGCAATGGTCCTCCGCCCATTATTGGCCCTCAGAGCGTCAAAGATGGTACTTCCTTCGTTCAGGCCACATTCCCCTCAATAAATATCTCTACCGCATCAAGAAGATTGACTCTCCCTCTTGCCCGCACTGTCCCAACATAGAAGAAACGGTACACCACTACCTATTAGAATGCCCCCAATACCGACATGAAAGGAATCAATTGGGCACCTCATTAGGCAGAGACGCCTCCTCCATTCCATTCCTTCTGTCGGAGGAAGAAGCCTCACTTCCACTCGCACGATACGTGGATGCTACAGCACGTCTAATTTCAACATTCGGTGAGGTATCTCGCAAGAAATAACGTTTAAACCTGATGCTTCCTTTCCCTATCAAGCCATAGTATAATCTCTGCAATAGCGCCATGAACGAAATCATAACCGTTACACCAAATCTTCCTCATCCCACTCCTTCCACCACACTCCTTCCTTAAACAATCACTCATCACCCGTTATCATATCCTAAGACACACGACCGCACGCGCTGTGGGAAATTCGGTGGTGTGTGGTGCGAATGCGTTCGTCCCTAGAGAGGTTCAGCAATTCACAACAAACCAGCG
>CAKNEV010000122.1:0-76712 GCA_930272055.1 Rhizopogon roseolus
CAAGGCAGGGGGCGGTACATGCATGGTCGTATTGCAGTGGGACATCAGGATGGCCATGCATGGTGAGGTCGAGGCGCAGTGCCGTGTATGCCACAACGCCATGGTTGAGGGGCTGAGATGCCATGCATGACCAAGATATCATGCATGTCATACTGAGGAGGCGGGACACTAACTAGTACTCAGAATTAAACATGCATCATATCTGTACTACAATCCTATGAGAATCATGCACGAATATGACAGTATCGCCTGTATGTAAGACTGCAGAGTGGGATACTTGCAAAAGTTGTGCATAAAGCCCAAAGACCTCCTCAAAGTCTGATAATAGACGCAGTTGGCGCGCTTCCACACGCCACTCGATGATATTTCCGCGTCAGGTGACATCGGCAAATCTTTGGCGGTAGAGTTCAAGGAAGTCAGTTTTCGCCTTCGCAATATGCTAGAAGTCGCTTCTGAAGACCAGACTACACGGATCCACAAACTGTCGATTCAACGGGATGATATCATCTCCCGCATCCGCGCGTTGCCTGAATTTTCCCGCTTTCTGTTACCTCCACTGTTCTCCGACCTTCAGAAGGCAGCAGAAGGTGGTCCAGTCATTATTGTCAATGCAAGCCAGTACAGCTGCGACGCCATGATTGTTCTAAGGACCCAAGGTCCTATTCATGTCTCCCTCGACATTACACAAGCTGAGGTCTCGGAGTTGTCTACCGGATTCCAGTCTCTCACGGCGAATGTCGGTTCTTCGGACAATCAACTTGAAAACCAGAACATCATCGGTGTCCTGCGAGAGCTCTGGGCTCGCATTGTTTCCCCAATTGTCCATGCTCTCAGGGAATTAAAAGTTCGCCGTCGCTCACGCATCTGGTGGTGTCCTACCGCTGAGTTTGCATTACTCCCTCTGCATGCAGCTGGCCCTTACGCGGAAGAGAGCCATAATTTGTCTCACTTTTACATATCATCTTATACCCCAACTTTGGCAGCACTCATTCGCGCAAGGCAACATGTCGCTCGAGATGAATCTACTCCACAATTTGTCGCTATTGGACAAGGACACCCGAGCAAAGGAACAGCACTTCCCCGTGTGGCTGCTGAGTTAGATATCGTTGCCCACCGTGTCGCACCCATCCTGCCAGTCACGTCGCTCGTGGACAACGAGGCGACAATTGAGGGAGCACTCGATGCGTTAAGCCGACATCAGTGGCTTCACCTGGCTTGTCATGGCATGCCGAATCGAGAGAAACCATTCGAATCTTTCTTCGCAATGCGCGACGGGCCACTAACGATTACGGATATCACCCGACCTCACTTGCAACACTTGCAGCCTGAATTTGCATTCCTATCTGCTTGTCATACCACCGTTGGTCACTTCTCAAGCCCCGACGAGGCGATCCATCTCGCTGCGGCGATGCAATTCTCTGGTTTTCGCAGTGTGATTGGCTCTATGTGGTCTGTTGATGACGAAATTGCAGGCCAGATTGTTTCTACTTTTTACGACAACTTGGTTGATACGTCAGGAGAATTGGACTGCACACAAGCTGCTGTAGCATTGCACAAGGCAATGAAGAAATTGCGCAACAAAATTCCATTTGAACAGCAGATCGTATTTATTCACATTGGTGTCTAGGCTACTATTCGTCTTTCGCGCTTCGCTTTTGTTGTACTAGTCTATGTGTAA
The DNA here is from genome assembly GCA_930272055.1 of Rhizopogon roseolus. Classification (NCBI taxonomy): domain Eukaryota; kingdom Fungi; phylum Basidiomycota; class Agaricomycetes; order Boletales; family Rhizopogonaceae; genus Rhizopogon; species Rhizopogon roseolus. Next base: position 1,679 of record CAKNEV010000122.1, read on the forward strand.
AGAATGTGGATTGTATTGTAGAGCCGGTAAATAAAACAAAGTGTCGATAATGAAGGTGTCCGTAAATGAACCAAAACGTGGTATCATGGCTCAGTGTGCCCCAGCCCAAAGTTTAGCCCGTTTTACGCCATGATAGGACTGGTGCTGTCTGCGTTATGGGGGTCACTGTAGGGATATGGGGCTAGTCGTATATCTTCCCCGTAACTGGAGCGCATGTGAGTAGTCGGTAACTTACCGCCATCTGTGTGTGACCGGCCGCTGACTCCAAAAGCTTGGCCGAAATCCGCCTTTCGACTTGAGGAGCGAGTTAATGGAGAGCCACGGGCGTAGTCAAAGAAGAACTTGAGTGAGCCCCCAATTTCTATGACGAAATCCCCTGGTTGCGCGTTAGGCAAAAATTTAGGAAGACATCATGGAGCGCTTACAGTAATTGATACTAGAAAAGATATCAGAAATGATCAGGTTCCTTATGAGTTATAGACGTACCTATCCCATAATGGGCGCCATATGCTTGTCTTCTTGCCTGGTGCCTTGTACTCATTGACTGTGTATGCCCACATCATGAACGCTGAGAAGAAGACCATCTTTAAAGTCATGATCAATAGAAGATTTCACCATCGCAGTCGAAAGGTGATAACTTACCTCGATACAGATGGCTAATGCGTTAAGGCCATCTGCAATATTGGTCGCAGTCCAGTATTGGGTGGCTTCAACGTTGATCAACCTCGAGTAAATCGGAACCTTGATAAGGACATACCTTTGATAACTCGGCCTTCCAGCGCGCTAAACTGACCCGAGGCGTGACATGATGTGACAACCAAGAAGGCACAGATAACTCACAATAAATGACTGATAAAAGGTAAACATCACGATGAGCTTGATGGAGAGGAATTTTGCCAGTGGTCGTCGCCCCTCCAGTTCCTCCTTGGTGAGTCCGTAGAACAAGAAAAGACCATAGAGAGCCACACTATCAAGCAGCAGCGTGTTATAAGGTCTTACGTCTATTATGATTAACTTACCTGATGCTGACGAAATCAATGGCTTCAAGGTAAACGCTGGCAAAATATATGCTGTAAGGACCATTTTGGCAAAGCACGTTGTATAACTGGCAGATGATGCCAGCAACAGACACGGCTGTGACAGTGTGAGAGATCTAGCCGTGTGCGGACTGGTACGACATTACCTGGTCGGATGACAACATATTGCAGGACGGACCACTGCACCAAAAAAAATAAGTGTTTGTAGAAGTACTCAGTAGGCTTATCACCTTGAGGGTATACATGAAGTATGGCTGAAAAACGGCATCAGCGAGACACTCGTAAGATATCGGCTACAACGTACTTTCGTGGGTCGGTATCTCCAACAGCAAAACTATGCGGAGATTAGCTTTGCAGTATATGGCGAATGCCAAGTGAATTACCCACAGGAATCGGTAAAGGCCGTTTATCCTTTCGTTCAATTGCCTTCGTGGGATCGCGATCAACGGCAGTGGCTGCCACAAATTCAATCAGAAGGAGTCTGGTATAGGAAGCACACAGGTAAGTAACTCGTCTATCTGACCAAGGTAAAGCCACATACAGAAAGGCGCTCAAGGTAACAGCCTGAGCAACGTTATATGAGATAAGGGAACAACAGGTGGTATACACAGCTATCAATTACCTCATATGCTGGAAAAATTGATGCGGGTTATAGGAGCGAATAACAGTGATTGTTATTATGACTTACCGACTTCAATGAGTTCATAGTACGTGTAACTCCGGAAAAATCGATAGGAAAAGAATGAGATCACAGCATATACTGGCGGCATGTACAGGACGCGCAGACTAAAATCATGAGTGGACATGAATGGATCGGCCGAAGGAAAACGCGATACGCACATTTGACGTTGCTCGTTGGGTTTGTTATAATTTCTAAGGGAAATTATCATAATTAAATGATACTTTAGGAGCTCGTGAACTCTTACCGACAATGCTGCAAAACTGAGACCATTGAAATAAGAACTGTCTGAAGGTATTGTAAGCTAGGATGTTGTAAACCAGCGAAGATGGACATACTAGCACAGCGCAACCTCCTGCAATCGCCCATCCTATTCGGTGTTCATCCCAGTTCAAATTTCCAGAGTTCCAGAAACTGGATTGGTCGACGTCAGTCAAATTGTCGGAGGGACAACTAGACGCCATTGGTGGTAGAAAGTGTGTCAATCCTACTGAGTAGATATTACAAGTTCAGCAAGGCTGATATATGGCGGGTATGACTGGTATCCAGCAGTAGCAGAAGCTTTCGGCGACAAAGAGATGGCTGCGCGGATGATGGCGGAAATGGACCAGAAGCAACTCGCTTCGAGGATGTGCTGCACCAAGAAGCAATGTAGATTACGTAAATACACAAAGATCCGTTTATGGGCCGTTCAACTCTTTTTGTTTTCAATTCAGCTCGTCTAGGATGTCGCCAATACCTGCTAGTCTGATGAAAGGTCATGTTTTTTCTTGGACAGTAGGCTTTGTTGATATCATCAGTATGTCCATCCAAACAAAATTCCATACGTCTTTCAAGAGTCAACACTCTAACGTGTGGTTGATACACTGGGTGATGAGCGGCTGATGCTGAACGGGTGGAGTGTCTATGAAAACCTCCTGGTCATCGAGTGGCTTTGTATGTCGCCTCGTTGTATACAATTGTGGCAATGATACCTAGTCGTCCTTCGTTTACCAGGTGCGTACCCAGATAAAATCAACGCGTTACTTTATTCTACGGTTTTTATTGAGCAAGCAAGGTGGTGCATTGCAGAAGCAGTAGCTTACGGTCGCGTTCCATGCTGAGCATTGACTCCCAGCTCCTGCGGAAGATTTACTTGCCATCGGTAACAGGGTAAGTGAAATATCACCTCATCGCTGTTGTGCCAAATCTTGGATGATAACACTCCTCGACGAAAGGATAGATGTACCAGGACGCGTCGCTGTGGTCGGAACAAAGAGGAGATCAGTGAAAGACTGAACTTGGAGCACCGGTCAACGGCCATCTGCGCCAATACGTGAAACTCGCCTATCACGATTCGACTCAACCAGATCCACTGACCCCTCTCCGCGCAGTTTTCCTTGTGTGCTTACTTGCTTCGTCCCCGTGGGCGGAGTAAGGGAGTACGAGTTCGCATCATATACACGACAGACGCCTACATACATACCATGATACGTCAAGCATATGACAAAAATGTCCGCTGAGCATAGGGTCGATTGCCCTGAAGGACTCATTCTGATGCAAAAAAAATCTGGGATGTTCACTGTAAATTCAATTACTGACAGCTAACTCCCTACAGTGGTCCTCGTTACGATGCATAATACTGAGCAGCCCCGGCACTCGAGACTTTATATTATCGTGCGGTGCTCTCAAATTCTATAATGGACAAGCTAAGTAGGGTCTTACTTGCATACCCAATATGAAAACATATCGTCGCCTGTGCCACAGATGCTTCCTTCATTGATTAATGCTTAGGTTGCGAAGAAATTTGAAAGATTACTGCAGATCAACGGACCATTTATGACACTGGCCAGCAGTAATGAATGGATTCTCTGTGGCTGCATCATGCTGTGCGCTGCAGGGGGTAAGTAATTAAAACGTTGATTCATGTTGGCCTACAGATGACGAAGCGCATTCTACACTTCTGTAAGGACTTGTACTCCCCTGACGACGGATTCCCTTTGTATCGCTTTGACCTGCCACTCCCTTTCTTTGCTTTGACCATCCTTCGTAGATATATAAGCATGTTTGTGACTTTCGTAGCTTTAGTGAATTAACCCCCTTCACTCATCCTCTCATGATCGACGAATTCCCCTTCGAACTAGTATTGCGCAACGATTTCCGTACCGAACGCGGACTTCGCATTACACTTCTGGTGTGCAGAAAACTTCTAATAGGATCATAACTGTTACGAGATGCTGAATACACATCAACTCACTACGTAGCTACTCTGATCTGAACTAAGTAATCCCATCTCTCTCGCCTTTATCTGTAACGCAAGGAATTGAGAGTAGAAGCGTGCGGCGAAAAGATCACCCTCTGCAAACCAAAGGCCTTTGTCTAAAGAGAAAGAGTCACCAAGCCTGAATAACATGATTAAATAAAAGGACACTTACGCCCAGATGGCCTCCAAACACCTGCAGGTTCATAATCACTATCCCACCCTCCAACGTCACGGACGGTGTCCGCAACCTCAGACCCGAAAAGGCTCTCGGCAACTTGTTTGATCGTGGTGGTCTTCGAATATCTGAAGCTAATGCATCAGTGCGTGCGACCGGATGCATGGGTCTTTGGAAAACATACCCAGTTGCAAAGATGACAAGGTCGGCTTCTACTCGCGAACCATCGTCGAATACTAACCCAGTAGGTGAGAAGCGAGAAATTTCATGCCCAGACTTGACGGTGATCTGGCGAACGGTAAGCAACATGCAAAAAGGAAAAAGGAAAACTCCGCGACGCTGCGAAGGGCTACCTTTCCAGACGTGATGAGCTTTACACAACCTCGATCAATATAGAATCCAGCTGGAATGCCAATCAGAAAACCAAAGGATGAATCATTGATGCACAAATAAACTCACCTCGTCGAACGTTGAAACGGTAGAATAAATTGTCCTCGGGTCCTGGAAGGAGATAACCACACCGAGACAAATCTTCCCTGAGCTCCCTGAGGGAAATGAGATCAATTTTTTTTTTCCCTTTTGTGCGCGGCGTACCGGTCAATATCGGCATCTCTATCGACGTTGAACTTAAAGTTGGAGGTGCATAAAGCAGACAAAGGAAGAGCAACGTGGAAGCGGTCAGCGACCGCTGTCGGGAGCTTGTTCTCCCCATCATATACTGCGGTCCAAATGAGCGGAGGATCTTCAAGCAAGTACACTGGAATTACCACTGAATATACGCCTGGTTGTCTCACGGCTGACGACAGCGGTTGGAGAACGCTGAATAAGTACAACCTGAGACCCCTTATTCGTCAAGTCCTGGGCGATATCATGTGCAGAGCACCCTGCGCCGACTACCGCCACTTTGTGCCTCTGACTGGGGCAAGAGGATATATATTCGCTCGAATGGAGAATGGAACCCAGGAAGGACCGCTGCAACCGGATGCTAAGCCTCAGCGCAAGACGGATAACTCAAGTCGTGTACATACTTTACCTGGGATCGACGGTATAGTTAGGACTGAACTTCCCAGCGAGCCGACCCCTGTTGCGGTGATCAAGTGTCGGGCCAGAACAATGATAGAAGGTTTGCCCGAGCGAGAGATCGATATTGTCCAGGTACCTGCCAAAGATTCGTATGAAACAGCAGAAATGTGCGCCGAGGTCAAGACATGAAGACCGAGACCTCTCTGGTAACTTTCAAGATAGTCGGCCACATCTCTGCCAGGGATATATTCAAGGCATTCCTCTGGGAATGGGAAGAAGGGAAGATGATCTACTTGCATTATCAGACTAGACGAAGGGATTGGCTGCTCATTTGGACGTACTATACGCCTTGGGGGTATTGATCTCCAGTGACTCGTATCGAGAACGCCAAACATCTCCTATAGAGCTTGACTTCTCTACGACAAGCGCAGATATTCCAAGGTTCTCGAGGCGGGCAGCTACAGATAAGCCGCACTGACCTGCACCGACTACGACTGCCGCGTATTCCATTAGAGGATTCCACTCAGCTGGAGGGGGGAGAGGCAGAGGCAGGTGGCCAAACCGATCCATCTCTCCTGTGAAACGTTCCATCATCGTCACAAAGGACCGAGCCTTCCATGAGGAATCTTCGGTTTCAATCAATGTAAAGACACCAGTGCATTGCGCTATTACAGTCTGGAATTGAACAATTCCTTGAATGACGCTATTCGTACGACGGACGCCCGACAAGAGTTGAAATCCAATCGGCTGTGCGACGGACACGGGGATAGAGAAAAATTGCTGGATCTTTGGAAGGGTGTGCAACGTACGAAAAGCAGGAGTGAAGGCCAAGAGATCACGCCAATAGCTGTCGTCCGTAAATGAGTTTCTGAGAGAGAAACATGGGCTAGATAGATCCGAAATCAACGAGGAAATCCACACAGAGGAAATAATATCTGGTGGCCAATGTAAGTGAAATGTTTAAGCTGGACTGATTTTACAAGGCAACCTCACCTCCAGATAACGGAGTGGAGGATTTTTCTGAGCTAGACATGGCCGCTGAAAGATGAATGAGGGGTTATGTTGGTTATAATTCTTGTCTCTCCGATAGATCATAGATGGTTTTATAGGTTTTGAAATTTAACTTCTTGCCATCATGGCCTGCATAAGCTGCCGGTGGGTTAGAACCGGCGATGCAAGTCCCGGACCTTGAGCCTGTTCCAGGGCACGAAAGTGTGACCTAAAAGCAGGGTGAAAACCTAAAGGGGTCGAACGAACGAAAGGCAATGATGGCAGCGAGAAATATGTGAACCTTGTTGAATTTCCCGCTAGTCTCGGACACGCCAGTACATAATGCATAACGTCAGGACAGGGCGTGGTCATTCACAAGAATAAGACTTTGGCGCCACCAGATCCTTATGCATTAGAACATCTGTCGTACTTTGTGACATACCGTGACTTCATGTGACTCCACTTAAAGGTGTCTAACTTGAACGTATGCATCTATCGTAGTTTGCTTTCCGTGAAGTTGTTCATTGGAATCATTACCTGTAATTGAGCATGAAAAAGACGGATTTGCTTCAGTAGCTCGAGTGGGGGTGAGGATTCAGCATGTGGTGTGCATCATCGTATGCAAAAACTGTCAACCAGCATCAGTAAAAGCACTCGAGAAATCGCTTGTTTACCTTTAGCCAAAATAAGTATTTACGAAACAAAACCCTGGCCTAAACCAAACATGTTCGGTGAAAAAACAGTTTTTGAGCGTTTTGTGACCGAACCAGGTTTTTAGATTGGCAGTCGCCAAGAGTGAGGTTTTGGCGCAAGGATGCAGTGCGAGGGGCAGTTGAGTATGCACTGGCTTTTTGGCTGTCTCTGATAGGGTGCAGGCTTATCCCGAGGTTTCCGTTTTTCGGCTCGCGCAGCCTGATCTGAAAGTTCAACATGCTCATTGAGCTCTCATCGAGCGGAGTTTGTATGCAGCCGAGCGCGTAGCATCGCTTAGTGTCATTTCAATTCAGTATGCGACTCGGAGCGGGCCCACTGATCTGCAAAACAGCTGAAATGAACGCTTAACTTGATTCTAATCTAAGCGAGCATAGATTTCTGTCTATGTTGGCTGTACTAGGCTGAGCACCGGTAATACCTCCCCATCCTTGGTCCGGGCCAGTACTCCTTCACCAGTCCACCTTCTCCTAGGATAGGGTGCTGTCATGGGGAGGCGTTAACCTGCTCGTAGAGCAGGAAGGCAGCAGTTTCGACCCGGCGAAGGGATCTCGTCAGAAGGCTTTAGTACTATAGGGGCCTTTAGCCCCAGGTTGTACAAATATGGGCTAGTGGGGGGGAGGGAGCCAGCGAGACTTCAGTCGCACTGCATCTAATTGGTGGGCCCGCTCGTGTACTGAATTGAAATGACACTAAGCGATGCTACGCGCTCGGCTGCATACGAACTCCGTTCGATGAGAGCTCAATGAGCATTTTGAACTTTCAGATTGGCACCAATCAGATGCAGTGCGACTGAAGCCGTAAGTCTTAAGTTAAGCGTTCATCTCAGCTGTTTTGCAGATGGGCCCTGACTGGTAGCAAATGTTATGCATTATATGCTACGAAATGTAAATTCTTCGGTCGGGTATTACCTTTTCCCATGACGTAGTAGGATAAGGACACGTGACAAATTGGCATTGCCGAACATGTGGCGCCTCTTGTCTCCCTACCATACAATGTTCATACTCTATTCCAGTTTACTTCTTTTGATTTTGGTCGAGAAATTACGTGTACTGGGTGAAATAGACAAAGAAACGGAAAACTGGCCGATTTCGATCAAACACAGAGACAAGTTCAACCCGATGAAATTAGACTATGAAGCTTCACCTCTCAGACTCTACCGTGGCGAATCTCTGGTTGAACCAGCAGATGTCAGCGAGGCTCTCACAGGCGCTGTTGTACAAGTATTCTTCACCATCGGACACTACTATTTACGCGACAAAAAATTCGATACATTTGGCGCTGATATCCAGCAGTCTGCAGATAAAGATCTTCAAACCTGGGTTATCCGTGACTCGTTCTGGGTTCAAACGTCGCAACTATTGAGTTTCCGCAGTCTCAGGCGCGTGCTTCCGAAGTAATACCAACTCAGGTTTTACAGGGAACCCGTAAGAAACGCATAAGGAATACAAAAGTCCCTACGCACTACGAAAACCGGCGAAATAAGGTTTAAGCCACAACTGTACAGTAGCGTATTTGATATCATTGGAACAGCTTCAAGTTCTGCGAAAGGTGATGAATCAGGACGAAACGAGAAAAGATCAAAGCAAGTGGAAAGTAAAGGGACTTCGGCTTCAACTTCTGCGCATGCAAAAGGTGATGAACCGAAACGGATCAAGAAATAGTACTGCCGTGGTTCGGGGTTCAAACCAGACTTTTGGTCCCGTCATAGCTGGCGTGCGGAATACAGAGGGGACGACGAAGGCGCCCAAAAACCGGCGTATGGCGGAGGGGCAGATGCTTTATCAAGAATGCTTATCAGATTTCATACGGACATGGACAATTTATTCTTATTTATGTACACAATCATATTGCACTGAGGTGCCAAGGCTCAAACAACGGTAGATGGCTATCAAAAGACGGCAATTCCCAAGTTGATATAATGCAAGCATTACCAATTGTCCACCGCCGGAACATACCGATACTCGTTCTACCGCGCCTGTCAAGCACGATACCCAACCCATTCATTAGTTACCTTTCAATTCATGTCACTTGCCAAACCCTTTCCGTGATCACCATTCTTCCATTCGTAACGCCACCGTCTTCCACCTGTCAATAACTCTTATATCGGCAGGGGCCAGTGGCCTAAGCCTCGCAATGGCAAAGCAGCTCAGATGATAATGACTACACTACGAATAGCGGGATCTAGTCTACGTGCTGACTTAGTTCTGGGAAAGGGTCCGAGAGGCTCTGAGTCGCTGTCCCTGCCCTTGGGACGCCTAGTCCATCGTCTCTCGTTATTCTGTCGAATACGACTCCCTTCAGATTCCACTCTTACCGATCGTTAACGAGCCACTTGGCTTTAGCTATACCCGGACGACCCTTTATTCCTCACACTATAAGTAGCGCATGTACAGTCCTTACTGACATCGAATGATCACTAGAGCCCCCATTTCCACTTCCAACGAGCAAGCAATGCATCCACCATCTTTCATTGCTCGATCCACGCAATCACTATTTTTCATCGCACAAACAAGCAACGCTAAGAGCTAACTTATCTCTCGTTCGTGACACCGACGCTCCTTACTACCATCGTGCTCGTTGTCTGTCCTTTTAGACTTGTCGTTGTTCCCTCCTATCAACCGGTCTAACAGTCCCCTATCGCACTCGCATCTTTCCAGCTACGCACACCGTAGCGAACCTACAATAGCCGGCGTATTAGCTTCGTCGATCTCAAGATCCGCGCAGTGTCAGTGTTGAGCTCCGACACTAAATCTAACTAACCTTTGGAGCGAAAGCCCGCAAAATGACGGGCCAGGCTTACGTCCTGCGAACGCCAAAACCCACATACAAGAGGGATACACTCACGATGTCGACTAACATCACCTCATCGCTGTTGTGCCAAATATTGGACAATAACACTTCTCGACGAAAGCATAGATGTATCAGGACGCGTCGCTGTCGGAACAACGGGAGATCAGTGGAAGACTGAACTTGGAGCATCGAAACCGGCCAATTTGGCCATCTGCGCCAATACGTGAAACTCACCTATCACGATCCGAATCAACCAGATCCACTACTAGACCCCTCTCCCCGCAGTTTTCCTTTTGTGCTTACTTGCTTCTTCCCCGTGAACAGAGTAAGGGGGGTACGGGTTCGCGCCATGTACACGACAGACCACATACTGAAGGACTCATCCTGATGCAAAAAGTCTTACATGTTCACTGTAAATTCAATTACTGACAGCCAACTCCCTACAGTAGTCTTCATTACGATGCACAATACTGAGCAGCGGCACTCGGGAATTTATATTATTGTGCGGTGCTCTCAAATTCTATCGTGGGCACTGGCAGGCTACTAACAGTATGAAAACATATCGTCACCTGTGCTACAGATGTTGATTCATTGATTAATGCTTACGTTGCAAAGATTACTGCAGATCAACGGACCATTTATGACATTCCAGCAGCAATGAATGGATTTTCTGTGACTTCATGATCATGCTGTGTACTGCATGGGGTAAGTAATCAAAACTTTGATTTACGTTGGCCTACAGATGACGAAGCGCATTCTACACTTCTAGTGCCAGAAAACTTTCTAATACGATCATAACTGTTACGAGATGCTGAATGCACGTCAACTCAGCACGTAGCTACTCTGGTCTGGACCAACCAATCCCATCTCTCTCGCCTTTATCTGCAACGCAAGGAATTGAGAGTAGAAGCGTGCAGCGAAAAGATCACCCTCTGCAAACCAAAGACCTTTGTCTAAAGAGAAAGAGTCACCAAGCCTGAATAACACGATCAAATAAAAAGAGGATTTACGCCCAGATGGCCTCCAAACACCTGCAGGCTCATAATCACTATCCCACCCTCCAACGTCACGGACGGTATCCGCAACCTCAGGCCCGAAGAGGCTCTCGGCGACTTGTTTGATAGTGGTCTTCGAATATCTGAAGCTACTGCGTCAGTGCTCTTGCGATCGGATGCATAGGTCTTCGGAAAACATACCCAGTTGCAAAGATGACAAGGTCGGCTTCTACTCGCGAACCATCGTCGAATACTAACCCAGTAGGTGAGAAGCGAGAAATTTCATGTCCAGACTTGACGGTGATCTTGCGAACGGTAAGCAACATGCAAAAAGGAAAAGGAAAACTGCGACGCTGCGAAGGGCTACCTTTCCTGACGTGATGAGCTTTACGCAACCTCGATCAATATAGAATCCAGCTGGAATGCCAATTAGAAAAAGAATCATTGATGCACAACTAAACTCACCTCGTCGAACGACGAGACGGTGCAAGAAGCTGTCCTCGGGTCCTGGAAGGAGATAACCACACCGAGACAAATTCTCCCTGAGCTCTCTGAGGGAAATGAGATCAAATCTTTTTCTTTTACGCGCAGCGTACCGGTCAATATCTGCATCTCTATTGACATCGAGCTTGGAAGTGCGTAGAGTAGATAAAGGGAGAGCAACGTAGAAGCGGTCAGCGACCGCTGTCGCGAGCTTGTTCTGCCCAACATATACTGCGCGGCTCAAATGAACGAAGGATCTTCAAGAAAGTACACTGGAATTACCACTGAGCATATGCCTGATCGTCTCACGGCTGACGACAGCGGTTGGAGAACGCTGAATAAGTACAACCTGAGACCCCTTATTCGTCAAGTCCTGGGCGATATCGTGCGCAGAGCACCCCGCGCCGACTACCGCTACTTTACGCCCCCGACTGGCGTAAGAGGATACATATTCGCTCGAATGGATAATGGAACCCAGAAAGGACCGCTGCAACCAGATGATCAGTCTCAGCACCAGACGGATAACTCAAGTCATTCGTGCATACCTTACCTGGGATCGACGGTATAGCTGGGACTGAACCTCCCAGCGTGCCGACCCCTGTTGCGGTAATCAAGTGTCGGGCCAGTACAATGATAGAAGGTTTGCCCGAGCGAGAGATCGATATCGTCCAGGTACCTGCCAAAGAGTCGTATGAAACAGCAGAAATGCGCGCCGAGGTCAAGACATGAAGACCGAGACCTCTCTGGTAACTTTCAAGATAGTCGGCCACATCTCTTCCAGGGATATATTCAAGGCATTCCTCTGGGAATGGGAAGAAGGGGAGATGATCTACTCGCACTATCAGACTAGACGAAGGGATTGTCTGCTCAGTTGGACGTACTATACGCCTTGGGGGTATTTGTCTCCAGTGACTCGTATCGAAAACGCCAAACATCTCCTATCGAGCTTGACTTCTCTACGACAAGCGCAGACATGCCAAGGTTCTCGAGGCGGGCGGCTACAGATAAGCCGCACTGACCTGCACCGACTACGACTGCCGTGTACTCCATTAGAGCATTCCACTCAGCTGGAGGGTAGAGAGGCAGAGGCAGGTGGCCAAACCGATCTATCTCTCCTCTGAAACGTTCCATCATCGTCACAAAGGACCGAGCCTTCCATGAGGAATCTTCGGTTTCAATCAATGTAAAGACACCAGTGCATTGCGCTATTACAGTCTGGAATTGAACAATTCCTTGAATGACGCTATTCGTACGACGGACGCCCGACAAGAGTTGAAATCCAATCGGCTGTGCGACGGACACGGGGATAGAGAAAAATTGCTGGATCTTTGGAAGGGTGTGCAACGTACGAAAATCAGGAGTGAAGGCCAAGAGATCACGCCAATAGCCGTCGTCCGTAAACGAGTTTTTGAGAGAGAAACATGGGCTAGACAGATCCGAAATCAACGAGGAAATCCATACAGAGGAAATAATATCTGGTGGCCAATGTAAGTGAAATGTTTAAGCTGGACTGATTTTACAAGGCAACCTCACCCCCAGATAACGGAGTTGAAGATTTGTCTGAGCTAGACATGGTTGCTGAAAGATGAATGAGAGATTATGGTTATAATACTTGTCTCTGCGATACATGGTTTTATAGGTTTTTAAAATTTAACTTCTTGCCATCTTAACCTGCATAAGCTGTCGGGTTAGAATCGGAGATGCGAGTCACGGACCTTGAACCTGTTCTAGCACACAAGAGGGTGAACGAACAGCAGGGTGAAAGGGGTCGAACAAACGAAAGGGAATGATGGCAACTAAAGGAAGCGAGAAATATGTGAACCTTTGGAGCGAAAGCCCGCAAAATCTTAGTCTAGCGAATGCCAAAACCCATATACCAAAGGGATACACTCACGATTTCTGCTGACATATAGTACAATTCTGGTATCTGGTGAACGCTTAAGGCAAGCTGCCTATGGGGATAGGCAAGGTGGCCATCGCGCCCCCTTCAGATTATGCCTCGGACATCATCCCTGCGCCCGTCCCGTGATAAAATGGCAGGGCCGAAAGGCTTTAGTCTGACAGCAAATGATGGTAACTAAAGACAGTCAGTGGATATAAATGTATGGTGGGGATGAGCTAATAATAAGCATCGATGCGAACTTACTAGAATCGCGGGACGAGTATGGTAGTACTATGCTGAGGTAGGAAATATTAATGAGCAAAAACTCCAGGAAAAATGTACACCTTGACGAGGCTGAGAGATAATGATCGAAAATGGGAAGCCCCTTCACATCATGACGATTATTCCATGAGGCTTTACTGAATGTACTTTATGTCGCGAGAACAGAGTGAGGCCGTAGCCTTGCCAATATACTCATCACGTAAAATAGGCTGAGAAACTGATTACAGTCGTTTGCATTGCATTACATAATGATGGCAGTTCCCGCAATTTTGTTCAATTAGGAAACTTTAAACTTGGCGGAATTTCGTCATCAAACCGTAAATATATCTGCCCTATATCGCCATGCCACGAATGACTGCACATATTCAATAAGAAACTCAAAAGCCTGTTCGGCCGTGGCAGTGACCTGTACCAGCGTTGGCGGCGATGTTCAGATGGAGGGAGATGGGCAAGATCATGGAGAGGGGGCGACGACCATGAAACTGTCGGCTTTCACAACGACAATGAATTCGGAGAGCCAATGAAGATACCTACCCCACCCCCCCACAGTACTCACAGAAGCAAAGTGTTTTGCTGATGTAATCAAAGTCCTGCTGTTATGTAAGTAAGTCGTGTCGACTTGTGTTACACAGATGACGTGAACAAGCTACTTGATCACGATGTTTGGGTTAACCCTTACTTGGCTCGAAGGTGACTCGTTACGTCGGTGATATCTTGCCTTCCCTGCGGCAATATTGATCGCCAGACTTGGCCAACGTTCAAAGTCCATTACCTGTAAGTCCTGTGTGAAACTACTTGCAAAATTCCCAGCAAAAAATCCTTTCCTTCTAGTCAAAGCCCCATGGTAAAGTCTTGAACTCAATTTATCCTACACATATTATGCGTAATACTATTGACCATTGTTCTTCAGCAACTAGTGGGCGAAGCTGTATGGTGTTCGAGAGTCCTAGACTTCGAGTGATGCATTTACACACGTAAGTCGTCCCCCAGCCATGAGTGTGAGGTATGACTTGAATGATAATCCGAAGGACTCGGACGGAGTTATTGACCTTGCTACGCCGGGCCCATGTCGACGGTCCACGTCGTTCAAAAGTTCTAGCGGCAGAAATTCGGGGGCGCACGTAATCATTTATCTGGTTTTATGACTTGGGGACTCCAGGGTTATGTTGGATTTTGGTGATTGAAGTTTACCCGAGCTCAACACAGTCATATTGCACCGACTTTGGTAAAACTGGCACATTCATTATAAAGACGATTTACAGTTTGTAGTACGCGTTTCTCTCTGTTCTCACTGTGCCTGAACTAGCGCATAATTCAATAGGTTACTCACTTGCCAGCAGCCCGGTTTGTCTCCGATCCTCGTAACCTGAGTCAATGAGGAGGACAATTATTCCTATGCTCAAAATAGCGGCCTGTCGAATCTGTGTGAATCTTCTAGCATCCGGAGACACCCTGATGAAAACTCGTCAAGATCAATTTGTCATTCAAAACTGACCAATTGTGACCTAGTGTGAATTGCTGTAACTGAACACATAAGCACTGGAATTCGGAATGGCCTACCAGCCAGTTAATGATGAGATTAGAAGATTATATTTAGTAAGTAGTACCTTGTGTGCGAGAGGAGTGTGCGATGTGTGCATGTGGACGTATGTGATTAGGTATGAACTTATGCAACTTGCTTCTCGTCGAGTTCCTTCAGTATGCTGTCAGGCAGCGTGCGGCGACAACGATATCTTTTATTTGCTTTCTATTCAAAGCTTTCCGATATACATCAAGGAACGGCGAGGCCTAGTGTGTAAGTTTGATTCAAACGAGTCCAAACAATGCTCACCGATGGATGCACCCCACACAAATAGAAATACTGAACCATGAAAAGGTAGTCACAGACATAATGTACATCCTCTGAGTCTTTGTCGACCTCATATTCGGGTTGATTGAAGCTTTAACGTGCGTGTCGAAGGGGCATTTTACCAACAGCTATTGATGCGGCGATAGTTGAAAGGTAATAGCCAGCCAACGGTGGCGCATAAACTCTGCCTAAAGTATGCCACCCATATATATATCGTCCATGGTTTGATATCTCAGATTTTCTTTCCTGCGTGATTTTTTTGTGTCAGCATCAAGTGATCACCCTAACTGTGTCTTTTCATCACAAATGTCATGTGACGTTGAGCGGTTTTGCAAGAAGCACCTCAGCAGGCGGGATTTGTTGGGTTCTAGCTAATCTCGCCTTTCCAAGTAGCTTCGAATGCTTGAATAGGTGAGGATGCTCGATCACTGTGGATGATTGTCGAGGGCGTTGCAATCGCAGTGGTCGTCGTTCAGCGATGCTCACACATCATTACTACCTACTTCGGCGACAGGTTAATACTGCATAGGCCTACCTCTCACACCTTCAAAAATGCAAGGACCCACTCGGAATTCAAGTCGAGCATAATAGCATTTCTGTTGCAGCATACTTAACTTCATATTTACATCTCGAAAACATGCCGCGCAGGTGTACATAATATCCTATGGTCATGCCGGAGCGCCCAATCTAATATCACAGATATCGACCCGTTCCTTCCAACCGCAAAAGCGCAAGAGATTTACTTCTTCTTTGGGACCTTGCCCTTTGCCTTGGCAGCGGGAGCCTCTGCGGCAGGAGGCTTGGGGGCGCTTTTACTCTGTTGCGGAATGACCGACCAAATTTTAATCAGTATCAATCTTCCTTCAAGTTGGACAGATCACGCACTGGGGCAGGGGTACCCTTACTGGCGGTTTGGGGTGGGGGTGGGGCGCCGGTAGCGGGAGCGCCTGTACATTAGTGGTGATCCCATCGAAATAGTCCGAAGGTCGCGTCAGACACGATCTAAGCAGAGGCAGCTTCAAACGTACCAGTCTTAGCAGCTTTCCTTGGTGCGGCCATTATGTTTGATTTGCTCGAGAAAAATGCGAGTGAAGGTTGGTTATTGGTTGCGGTTGTGGAAGTGAGTCCAAGCACGCAACCTTTATAGCTCTGGAGTAGTCCTGCCCTCACCTTCGGGAGGGATCGTACCGTTTATCCTATACCCTGGGGAGATCGCCAATTGTGCGACTGCGTCCTTCCTTCCGGAACTTTCGATATCTAACCTGTGCATCTCGTTCAGGACGACTTTGCGCCATTTACGCTCGTGGCCTCTTTTTGTTAGTTGTCGATGATCCACTAGAGGGAAGATACAGCGGATATGAACTTGAAGCCAGCAGAGCTTATCCTCCCAACCAACTCATTACCTCTTATCGTCAGCAGTGCTTTGGAATTACGACATCCATCTCGAAACTTCCTCCATTTCATCACAACTTAGCCTTTAATCCACACCCCTGAGGGGATGGCGCTTCGTGTGGTGCTCTCCCCCGATAGTTAGGCGCGAGAACAGACAGCTGTTCACGTACCGAACGTCATTCTTAATCATTCCACTCCATTCCCGTCAACTGCATCGCATCACGGAAGTTTGCATGCGCAACTTGACCCAAGGCTTGCGTATTGGTTCGTATTCATTTCGGTGGAAGTGTCCTCCCTTGTGACCATGCTTCTTGCCCGAGTTATCTACAGGACAGTGCCATTTTGGGTCGCTCATGCTTGAAGGAACGGAACGGAATCATGCAGCTCTCCCCTATTGCTTAGAAAACACGAGAACGACGCGGACATCACTCCGAAACACCACAAAAGTTGGATGACCATCCACCACGATAAGCATCAACACGAACCAGCCCTCATAATCTGCGATACATCTATCATATTCAATCCAGAATCTTCTAGGCTCTGGCATCCATAGAATATATCAAGATCTAAGTTCCATCGCAGGGGGGGGGAAACCTACTTCTCTTCATAGACCACCCATCATCCTTGTTAACGAGATTAACTCAGATAGGCAGCACATCCAAATGCCATAACCAATACATTTCCAGGCTCACCGTGGATTCCAACTCAATAGAACGGATGGAGCTGGCACGTTATTTCCGACATGACCCGAACGAATTAAATAAGATTCAGAGTCTCGGTGCCATCCGCTCCCATCGCGTCGGCGTCGATGACTTGAACAGGGTATCTCTTTCTCCATTCCCGCAGCCCCTTCTCAAGAATCCGGTCATTGAGACCATTTGGGACAAGCGTAAACGTTACGCCTAAAGCAAAACCATCGACCGTCTTACAACACAAAATGAGTCCGTGAGGTCACGTACCAAGTTCTTCTACTTCCTGATTCCTCCATTCGTCATCGAAGAATAGCTACCTCCCAAAAAAAAAATTCAGACAAAAAAGACGTACGTCAACGATCTGCGCGCATGTATAACATAACGTCATAGACTAACCATCTCGTCATAGGCTATCCCCGTCTTCTCATGCAGCTTCTTGAAATGCCTGATCTTGGAAGATGGGTAAATCTCTAACTGATCAAAAAACTTGATTGCGGGTATCGGCTTTGTGCTGTTTTCGCTGCTACCACCACTATCACCAGTGCGCGGGGGTATGAGTATGAGATTCAGCGCTTCACGAGCTCTTCAAAGTTCCGTCGTATCGCTCCCCGATTAGAAATTTGAAAAGTACTAGTAGCAGCTTGAACTGCGTTTCGGGTGACTCACAATGGCGGCGTGTCCGTCCGCGAACATGCAGCGATCATCACGCCGGCTGATTGGAGCCGATGCAGGATCTGCGGTACGTCTTTGTAGAAGTCGATCGTCTGAGGCTTGCGTTGGTTATCGATCACTTTACCCGTGGTGGGGTCCCGCTTTAGTGGAGGATATACATGCGTGTCGATCCAAAAATCCCAGAGGGTGTAGCTTATGTGTGCGATGAGTTCGTACTGATTGTACAGAGTTTGGATGGATAGCTTACTCTAGATCGAAAGCGATCAGTTTCGGCAGCCTGTTCGCCATCTAGCAGGTGACGGTACTTTCAAAGGAGACCCACTTACCTTATGTTACCTTATGTACATCTTCCCAGGCTCCATAGATGAATTGGACTTAGTGGTCACCGATGCGGTTCTGGAGTTTATTGTCTTCATCTCAAAAGGCTAGCGTTTCAAGTGCGCCTTGACCAATAGATATCCAATAAAACAATTGAGCTCTAGGCTGACTCTGCCAGTCCAGCGGCACACGGAGCGAGTACAAAATCCTAATCACTAATACTGGTGATCAGACAAAGGGTAACTTAGAAATAATGGGGGTGATGACGCGGGTATAAGGAGAACGCAAGGGATAGATAAGTAATATGGTGGAAATACTAACCGCGCGTAAGAGGGAAAAAAAGGGAATGGGTAACACTGTAAAAGTACAAAAGGTTCATCAGACCGAGCCAGGAAGCCGAAACCGAAACGTGATGGACCACAAGGAGTAACATCGTTATCTTAACTCTACAGACGAAAGAGGAACGGAAGGATCAATTAGCGGTGCCAATGTTAGCGTCTCCTTCATCGATGTAGGCCGTGTCATCTTCCTGGGAACTCGGGGTGTATAGCGTTCGCATACCGTTGTTGCTGAAGCTTGCAGTTGGGCTTGGGAATGCCAACGACCCAGGGGGAGGGGACTTCATCCTACTTTCAGCGTAGGCACGGAGCATCTCATCTGGAGACATGACGCTAGCAGGCATGGGCATCATACCCATAGCTGGTTCCGGGGCATGATGTGCAGGGACGGGGGGAAGAGGCATGTCAGGGCTCTGCTCGTGGGGCAGCAGATAATCGTCTCCAGTGGTTTCATTTCCTGTGCGCATCACTAATTCAAAGTTAACTTTCCAGTACAGATGAGGCAAATAAGATAAACTCACTGCTCAGGGATGGCCAAACCTCATCCATGCTAGAACGCGCCTCCGATGCCTTGACACCGGACATGCGGGCACGAATATCCTCTGGAGTGAGGGTGAAGGGACCAGTGGTTTGTGTAGGAGAGAGATCTCCTGTATCGTCCTTGTCATCGTTGGAAGGAAGAGGAGGCACAAAACCGGTGTGGAATGCACGACTAGTTCCGACAGTGCGACGAGACTCCATTGATGGACGAATATCGGCAGCGAATGACACGCGAGAAACCCGGTCGCCCAAGGACACAGAACGCAGGCTTGGGCGTAGCTGGGACATACTTGGCGCGTCGAGACTCGCCTTGTCTGAGATTGAAGGATCACCCTCGACAGCAGCCGTACTGAGGGGACGAATGGCACCGAAAGAAAACGCCGCGGAGCTGCGATCTCCGCCACCTGAGACGGCCATGCTGTGGCGAATGGCCGCCTGAGCGCCAGCAGCTGAGAGGGACTTCCAGTCCCCAGAAATTGTGGACATGCGCTTGTCGACAGCGACGCTAAAGCGTCTGCTCTTTTCCTTGGCTTTGGCGCGATTCAACTTGAAGTAGGCGGCTATGCCTAATCCGATGAAAAGTAGCGGCACCAGGACGCCGGCAGCAATCTTGCCCTTGGAGGAAGAGCTACTGGAAGAGAAATTTCCGACATAAGTGACGCCGGCAGGAGAACTGAGATCGGCGCTTGCTGGAGTGGAACCATCAGATGGAGCAGTATATGTAGCAGTAAAAACGGGGCCGGCGGGGAAGGGACTAAGGAATGGTTGTGTGTTAACTGTAACGATGGAAAGTTGAAGGTTGACGGTGGATGAGTCATTCCACCACTTGGGCTCAAGGGTGGTCTGGTAGTTTCCATAGCCGTTATTGACATTCTGCCACTCGTGAATACGGCTATTGCTGAGACCCGGTGCAATAAGGTAGATATCAACCGCTGCAGTATTGGATAAGCAAGAAGGGTCCCAGGTGATGTTGAATGGATCGGTGGTGGAAAGGGTCTGGCCCTGAGAAGGTGTGATATAGAAACCACCTGTTGCGCACGCTGCAAAAGATAAGAGAGGGGGGGATATTTGCATTGATTTGGGGGCTCACAAGAACGCTTTTGGTGTGTCTGTGGTGCACCAGCATGCCCGACACGGACATGAGCCATGCCTCGTTTGTTCATATCTGTAAAAGTATGGTATAATTTTGTTGCTGACCTACAAAGTTCGGGTATAGAAACCCTTTGGAGGGAAGAAAAAAAAAGAGCGTCGCCGCTGTGTCTGACGGTCTGCAGAAAAGAATGACTTTGAAAGAGTGGAAATAAGGCTGGTCACGATTTGGGAGGAGGCAGACAAACGACACAAACACCAGATTCAAACTCAGGTGAGACCCCAAACACCCCATTGACAGCTTTGCCTTGGCAACACTTTGTTTTTCACACTGCAGTCATAAATTTTACATAGACCGTCGCACGCCCCTATCATGCATCGTGTATCCTGCGTGGTCAATCTTCATAAAAGAGCTACTGGTTGTTCTCCTTCAACCTGCTTGCACAACATGACTGGCCTCATATTCCATGCTCCTCCAGTAGCCCCTCTCCTTGCTCCGTCCTCATCTAGCAATATACACCGCTACACCTACTCCAATTCCTCCCGACGTGTCTTGCCTGACTTATCAGGGCACATCGTCGCTGATACCAGGGTTCCGACCACATCTGGAGGTATCACAGATGTTTGGAAATGCACTTGGTTCAAGGACACTGGCTCCACCAAGGTTCAGGCCTCTTCCGAGCCTTAAGCATAAACTAATCCGACTACAGGTTGCAGTCAAGGCGTTGCGAATCGAGAGCGCAAGTCACGGTGAACTCGTCAGAACGCACAAAGCACGTACTGGGGTTTAACTCAGCCCAAATCTCAATATAAATCATAATAGATAGAGATTATCACAACAAATTCATGCCTGGACGAAGCTTGAACACGAGAACATCCTTCCATTGTATGGCATCGTCATGGACTTTGGTCCTATCGTATCCATAGTCCATCCTTGGAAAGAAAATGGGACGCTCTCGACTTATTTATCGTC
Source organism: Rhizopogon roseolus (assembly GCA_930272055.1). Lineage (NCBI taxonomy): Eukaryota > Fungi > Basidiomycota > Agaricomycetes > Boletales > Rhizopogonaceae > Rhizopogon > Rhizopogon roseolus. Next base: position 22,834 of record CAKNEV010000122.1, read on the forward strand.
CGCGCACACAAGACATGATAGATTCAAACTCGTAGGTGTCATTATCCATTATCACTTCCCTTTTCCCTGACTTGAGCTCAAATAAAAAAGCTCCAAGATATTGTTTCGGGACTTCATTACCGTGCGTTCATTCACTTCTTTTCCACACATCACGTGAGCTGGCGTTATGTTTCCGCTTCGTAGTGCATTCTCATGGCATCGTTCACGGGAATTTGTCTGGCGTACGTACCTTTTCCTATCAAACTTCCAAATCAATATAACACATGCTTGAAGAATAACGTGCTGGTAGATGCCCTTGGTAGAGCCAGTCTAGCTGACCCAGGCCTCTCCGTTCTGGTTCCAGAAATCCTTGGCTTGTCATACTTCCGCCTGTCGACCTCCGGCGCCATACGGTATGCTCCTCCAGAGCTTTTCAGAGCGTCCACAAAGGGAGAAGTATCTCTGCCAAGTACATTCAGCGATATTTATTCACTGGGCAGTATCATTTTACTCGTAAGTCTTCCCTACCACGCAAATACACACCTTTCCGATAGGCTGTACATAACAGGTACTTTCTGGAGCTCCGCCGTATTCCTCTTTGACGAGGGAAAGCGATGTGCTCGTCGAATTACTTCTAGGAGTTGCGCCAGCATCACAGTCTGATTCAGACAAACTCATCACTCGGGAGCAATGGCAGTTCATGCAGAGATGTTGGTCAGCGATCCCCGAAAATCGCCCATCGACGGACGAAGCTCTTGAATTCGTAGACGTCAATCTTGCTCTCTACATCCCTTTCCGTGCTATTTCCTTGAATGCAACGGCAGCAAGTAAGACGGACGGTTCGAAGCCTCGGTTGGTTCTGAGTCGCAAAGATTTTTCTCCAGGCGATGCGTCCCACTTAGGCTAGTAAACCAACCAGTCTTCATCATGGTCTGTATCTGACTTTCTTCTCAGACATGCAACCGAATTTAGCGGTCGGTTTGAGTCGCTCACGCAACCCTCAGAAAGCTGCCGAAGTAAGTAAGGCATCAAGTACTCATCTACTGTCCTCTCATCCCCAAGCACAGGCTGCCGTATCTGTGATTTTGAACGACATTTTCGACATCAGTCACATCGTACCTCAGTGGGATTCCAAGGAAACAGGAAACGCAGTCATTAGTCACGCATACAATATTCTCGTTGAAGATATCAAGATGATCAGCGATGCATTACGGGTATTGCAAACGAGTAATCCAACGTGCGTGGTCGTCGTCTCGGGTTGTTAATATTATACTCTGCCCTGACACACAGTACTTAGTGCGGTAGAAAGGTCCCTCGGCCCTCTTCGCTTAACAGTCGAACAAGTGCTATATAACGACAGACGGAAACCACGAGAACCGCGCGACACGTTCGTCATGATCATGTCCAAATTGCAGGGCTTCCTGGACGATCTTTGGAATGAAGTTTACGGAAGCAGAGGGAATTTATCGACTCCATTTTGGGAATGGTTTGAGAAGTGGACGGCGATGATGAGGGCACTGGATAATTCACAATCGGAGGCTGCAGTTCAGAATACTGCCGCGTGCCTGCAATCAATCCTATCGTAAGAAAGGCTTGTGTTGATTATGATCCTTTTCATTCTGTCTACAATAATTTAAGTATTTTCGTCAACGAATCGGACTTCCCTTGTACCCATATACGAACCGGGTGCCTGCTTCAATAACCGCCTGGTATTTCTCATCGAGATCTGATTCGCAGAGCGCCAAAAGTTTCTCGAGCCTGTACGGATGCTCCAGGATCATCAATCATATCGCAACAAAGGCAGTGATACTTTCCCTCTCCATGATGCAGACGACAAAATTTTCAAGTATATCCATCAGCGAGCGTCACATGAATTTCACTGTACCCATAGACAAAACCAGGCGCCTACACGGCTATGATTCGATGACTGCGTTAAACACTGCCTTGTCATCCTCATCGAGGTCAGGTGGGACGTATGCTTCCTTGCAGAGCGCCAGAAGTTTCTCAAGTCTGTATGAAGGTTCCGGGATCTGGACGTTCATACCGTTCAGCAGCGGTCGTCGCTGTGAATCATGTATCATAAATGGAACATTTGGTTGCTTCTTCGGGCTGGCGAATAATCCAACCTGTGTGGTCTCGTCTCCAGTTCTTTGGACCAGCAGATATCGACTAAAGGTTCGCACCGTGACCCCCGTCAGCTCTTTTTTTATATAGAAATAAACGCCAGGGCTGGAGCCACCATGATGCTTACCACATGATCCATTCGGTTTGCTGCACGACATAAAACGGCGATGACGAAGTAAATTTGTGCGGGAGATTGATGATCTCAGCAAGAGCTATGCAAGCTGAGGGGCGAGTCACGCTATTCCTCCAAACTCCTCCTCCGCCCTTGGCATAGCCAGTCGAAGTCGTGCCGTCCTGGGCGAAGTATACTCCTATAGAAATAAGATGACTAATGCAATTATGTGATTGCCTACTTGCCATTTCCATATGCCCGACCATGCGTAATGGTCTTATACCACAGTCCATGCCGTATGATCTGTCGAACTCTCTCATCAGTGATTTTGTCCGCCAAGTCCTCAAATGACTTACCGAATGCCAGTTACAGATGGGTGACCCGTGGAAAGCCTATCACGTCGTATTAAGGACATTATAACGGACGAAGGCACGAGAAACGTACATAAAGAGTGGGGTACATCTTTGCATTAGCATCTCCAGGTGTTTCCTTCTCCAATGCAGCCCTGAACTTTGCCTCTTTATCAGGAGCGCCGACCGTGAAACGGAACTGTCGCCACCTGGGGCCTGCACCAGTGTCGATTAGACAGTTGAACGTGAAGAGAGCGAACAACTCATACCTATGTTCTGTACTAGATCTTCTTCTTCAGTCAACTCTTGCAGGTGCGCTGTGCAAGAGGCGACACACCTAGAGGGAAAATAACACGAATGAGTTGCGTGAGCGGCTTCATACTACGCATGCACGTACCAACGCAAGATTGACCATGCGGCGGGCGGGATCTCAGGGTCCATGTCTTTCAGCTTTGGCCTGCTAGTCCCTGCCGGAACTCTTTTCTCTAGGTGTTTTTTCATATCCTCGATCTGCATGGAAGTGAACATTGATGTCAGCTATAAAAGAGATATTCGAACCGGTGGCAGAGTGTCTATGAGATCCTTGATTGAAAGGCGCATCTCTTGGATAGTCAAGGTGTCAAAGTCACGCCAAGAATCATCGACAGCTTTTCCGTCAACGATTTCGGGGACCTTTAATGATAAGCCACGCGGAAGGGGCTCGTCAAGAACACCCCCCACCGCAGCAACATGGGCGAGGGACACGAGGAGGTCCACCATCTCAGTATTTTTGCAGATATCGTACTGGTTAATTCGATAAACGACAGGCCACAAGGGTTTGAGCAATAGTAGCCACTGACCTCTAGAGAAGGTCCAAAATTGAGGCTATAATATTGATATGCACACAAACCAGAGTTACAGACGTAGGGCTTTAGTGCCTCGAAGTCATTACCGAGTCCCTTGTGACACACGACGCAATAACGGTTACACAGCTGTGATAAAAAATGAGAGCAAATCACAATATCCATCTCGAAACTGACCGTCAGCCGACGTAGAAGGTATGTGAATGCAATCTCAAGAAAGTTGATGTCATCTTGTCTCTCAAACGGATCAAGCGGCAAGTGGCGAGAGTTAGCTAGGAACAGATCCTCTTCATCAGCTCGACGGAGGTCCTAGAATCATGAGGAGGTAAATATATGTAAGCCACATTGAGTTGCATGACGTGCCTTCTTTATCTCTGTCACGAGGACCGCGGGCGATGTCTGAAGTTCTCGCGATTTCCAATGGAGTTCTTCAGCTGCAGCCCATCCGAGATTGAATTGTCGTCGAAGCCGGAGCAGCGGTAGAAAATGTTCGTCCAGTAGGGATTCAAGCGAGCTACTCAAACTAAGCTTGTCAAACGTGTCACTTTCGGGCTCACTGTCTATCTTTATGTTGTCTTCATTCCGACGATCATTGAACTGGAGGCCGTATTGGCGAAGCGAATTAGCGATATGTTCCTTCGACGGTTTGTACTGTCGAGAAAAGCCGACGTTAAACTTCAACGACAAGCCGGACCATGCTGCAGTATCGGTAAGCGTCCCGTCATTTCGAATGGGCGGATAAACGCCCCGAAATCCTGATATCAAAAGTACCAGATGTTGGTGCGGAAGGAGGAATTGGCTATCCCAAGACATTAGGGCATGAGCAGGGATTCTCTCAGTTAATTCCACCACAGGTAGAGAGATGCTCAAGAGGAACTCGCTGCCACTCCAAATGATTCCAGGGGTGTAACCCACTGCATGAGCCCCTTCAAAGTCCCTGGAATGATGTGCGTAAAGTAGTCATGCAGGTCATAGAAATTGGCAAACCTGCGCAAGGCTGAATGAGAGACCTCTGGCTTCATTGACACCATGATATCTTCATCATGGTCTGCATCTTCATCGTCCAAATAATCATCCGAGTCATCGTCCGAGTCATCGTCATCATCGGAGGAAATCTTTATCAAGAAATACTTCGCCGCTTCGTGTATCGTACTTGGACCAATGTTCAGTACCTCGTCACAAATCTTCTTCATCTGTTCCATATAACTTCCAGGGTCCGGAGAATGACAGAAAAATGAGTGAGTGCTGGGGTAGTCAAAAGTGTCTATGAGATGCTGAGTATCCATGGTACTACAATCGCTCCTAACGACGACTCACCAGAACACAGTAAATGCACCACAATCCTCGTCTCATCTCTAGAGTCTACCAGTTCAAATTCTACTGACCCATCATCCTCTCCTGCTCTAAAACCTAAGAAATTCGACTGTCGGTGAATGGATGGTGGAGGCGGGTAAACTTACTCTGTATAGACCATATGCCCCTATCAAGGTCAGACAAATAGCCTGTTTTCAACTCGCGGAGGTCAGCATTGAATCGCTTATGACCTTTCAAAGGCTTTTCTGTAAATGCCATGGGAGTCGAGGCAGACGCCGAAGTTAAAGAAACTTCGGTGAGAGGTGGTACGGGCGCTTCGACTTCGGTAGGGGCCCGTGGATCAGTCCGAGTCAGATCCGGCGCTTCATGGGCATCACGGTGCCCTTGACCCGGTCTCTTCTTCGTGCGCTTCTGAGACACCTTTGAGTTTTGTACCTCTTGACTTGAAGATGGTTCCAATTTCTGCTTCTTGCTTGCATTCCAGGTGAAGATTAGCATGACACTAGGTGATACGAATGGGTCGAATCTGACAAAAGTAACAAACCTGATGTAAGGGGCACGATGGTAAACATGTCCTTAAGAGATAGACGGATGCAAAACCACCGATATCAAATACCCCCTCTCGACATCCCAAAACCCCACATGATCCGGCTTAATAGAATCAATTATTTGATTTCCATATTATCGCAAGCCCAGCTATCCATCCCACTGCTGCGATTCACCTCTTCTGGCAGGCGATCTCACGTTACTCAAGTCTCTTTGGCACCAGCAACAAGCATGCTCTCGTATCGGCCACTATCATAGGACCACCTGTCCAAGATAACACAGAGTCCAGATGGGCTACCAATGAGACTCGGATACAACGACTGTGCGCCGTAATGTTGGATATTGCTACAGGAAATTAAATTAGCTACGAGTGATCGACACTTACGGTAACCTTCAGGTTCCAACAGCTGAAATGGTCAAAACTTCGTCATTATAGAACGTGTAAATACCCATCATCGCGGCGTCGTCCGTAGAATGATGTCGGTCATCCTCATATTTGGGCTGCCTACTAATCGTAGAGGAGACTGAGCAATGAGTACAGAGTTGTACACGCCTGAGACTCACCCATCAATATCCTCAGGACTGTAGGCCAGTTATACTTACAACTTTGAACGTTGCGGCGGTTGTAGTAAAAATAAATAAAAAAGAATCAAACGAAGTCGAGCCTCACCAAATAAATATCAACACGGCGCTCATCATGTCGTCAATATCCAAAGCTGAAAAGGCCTACATACAATCTTCATTATTGTCCGATCCGCCATTACGGGCAGATGGTCGAGGTCTGACAGACTTCCGGACCATTGCCCTCGAGTCCGGAGTTGCTCCCCTAGCAAATGGCAGCGCACGCGTTAGCATTGGCAGAAACGCGCACGATGGCGGTGGAGGCACCGAAGTCCTAGCGGCTGCAAAACTAGAAGTTGAGAGTGTTGGTGATGGGGAAGGCGTAGATGGTGGGAGAATAGTTTGCTCTGTGTCTTGGTACGGCCTCTTTCTATACAGGACTGCTTCAATGTATTTGATTGGGATGGTAGCTCCCCGACTGCATACCCTCTTCTTTCCTCAAATTCCCTGGATGACCTACAGCAAGACCTAACTTCTATATTACACGCTACTCTATCTCATCCCACCATCCGACCTAAAAATCTCACTATCTTACCCGGAAAGAAATCTTGGTTGCTTAACCTTGACGTCATAATATTCTCTGACGCCGGAAACGTATTTGACGCGATCTTCATGGCTGCACGTGCCGCCTTATGGGATACCAAGGTGCCTAGAACGAGGAGCGTTCAATACCGCGCGAAGAAAAGTGATCGAAATGATGCAACTCAGGCGATGGATGTGGATGAAACAGCTCATGTCGGCAGTGCGCTGGACACGCGAGAGACCGTTCAAGTATCCGACTTCGAGCTTCCTGATTACTGGGACGAGGGCGAACCCCTCGACGGAAGACAAACATGGCCAGTTTGTTTGACTCTCAATTTGGTCCGTTTCTCTCGTTCGCAATTTACTGCAACTTGACTGTCCTTTGGACAGCTGCCTACCCTGCACTTCCTGGATGCTACGCTACAAGAAGAAGCCTCCGTGCCTCTCAAGCTCCTTGTATTGTATTCTTTTCCCAGTGGTGCAACTCCACTTTTGCGAAGCATGCGATTGATTGGGACAGGTGTGTCGGACCTCGTCCAGGTTAAAAGTCTCTTAAAGGTAAGCATCGAATGCCCGTTTTATCACCTCATTTAGCTTTTCGCAGGATGGAGAGAAGTATGCTCAGAACGTATGGACCGCCCTTGAAAGCAAGCTTAAGAGCGAAGACTTCAGACGTAACCAAAAAGCCAGAGAGAGGTTTCTTAATAGATAGATTTTGCAATCACGAGTTCGCCTTTATAGGGATCCATCCTGACCTCCTGCTGTCGCTTCATCACGTCGTGATGAAGGCTGATGGGGTTGCCACGTTTCCTATTGAACATATTTGTCATGGGGGACATCAGTCTAAATGACTAGACGTCGCGCTCATGTACCAGCGTACAAACACGCATACCAGCATTGCAACTTCCCTCCTAACTTCACTGGCATCCTTAGGTACATTCACGCAAAGAAACAGGGTGTTCTCGCATCTGGTACATACCGATAGGTTCACAACGCGGCAGATGGGATGAGGACCGCTGTAGTATCTATTTATGGTTGGGGTGAGACAGATCGCAAGCAGCTTCAGAACAGACCATTGCATTAATTGTGTTTGTTATACAGATTCATTTGTGACACTTTGGAATTTGGTACGAGTTCATATGAATCCCAGCATCAAACCGCTCGTATACTTGATGAGTGGAGTAGTAAGTACTGCTAACTGCAACCTCAAACCCAAGCGTGCTACAGACTGTGCATCCAAGCATCGGACTTGGATATAGCTATCATCGTTCGTCAACAACCAAAATCAAACCAATGAATTGCGGTGTTTTATACAATGCGAGTGTGTGGCGGGAAAATTGTAAAGTGAACGTGCTTATGCTAATGATCCTGCCAAACGCCAAATGAGTGGACGAAGACGAAGGCGGTGTCCGTCTTGGAAAAAAAGAAAAAAAAAAAAAAGAATAGATGACAGTCAATGCTAAAGTGCGATTAAAGAATGAAAAAAAAGCATAAGCATCTAAATGAAATACGTGATGCGAGGATGAGGTAGCATGGATAGGTCATCGATAGCAGGATATGCGAAGCACAATGCAAAAAAGCAAGGCGCAAGGACAAGGAAGAAAGAAAAGATCAAGAAGCAAACAGATGATCTTCCTCGGGCTTACAAGCTGAACACCCCCCCAGCCCTCTTCCTGCTCTGAATCGGGTGTACAACCACCAAACTGATGCCCAGACCCACCGTCAATCCAATACTCGTACTGATCAACTGCAGTGCCGTGTCGAACCCGCTCAAGTACGACGAACTCGAGCCAGAGGTTTGATCCGAGACAAAGTTAAACAAGCCGCCATTGCCTAGGCCTGAGGGGAGTTGGAAGAGAATGCCTGTGATCTGTTGGGTTGTAGCAAATCAGGACAAAAACAAGGAACAGGAGGGCAGGAAAAAAAATATTCACCATCACGACGAATGCATTCCCTTCGAAAAACCTGCCGTACAAATTCGAGACGAACCCAACGGCAAACGCTCCAACTGCAGATGAAATATCACTCTGATTCGGAAATTTAGTCCCCGTAAAATGATTTGTCACCCATCCTATGCAGGAAATGACAACCAGGAGCAACTACCGCAGCCCAGGCCACACCATATCAGCACAAGGTCTAACCAAATTAATAACAGGACTTACCAATTCCTTCCGCTTTAATACAGCTCCAAACCTCAAACTCAAGAACAAACTGTAACTCGGTACCGTCAAAAATGCCCACCACAAACTAGGCGTTCTTTGCCACCACGGTCCCTCGGGATCATGGCTTGTAGTACAAGTATAGTTCGTTGCACCTACGACCCCTTGACCGACGATCGTCTGGAACAGTTCAGCCCCAATGGCGAGTCCGAACCCGAGGAAGAGGGAATACATGAGCGCATAGCACAGCCTGACGGCACCAGCCACGAGGGAGCGCGAGGCAATCTCTAGGGAACCGCAGAGGACGATGAATCCCTGTATATGATGTAAGTGAATTTTTTCGAAAGAACTGGAGGGGAGAAGCGGCACTCACGGGTAAGATTAACACAACACTGCTACTCGCGACAGCGGAATAACAAAAATGCCTCGAGCTCGCTAGTGCAGCGCTCAAAAAGCTCAACAATGTCGCAACCGTGATCTCAAACACGTTGCTATACAACTCGTTGCGTACGCTGAGGAGTTGGATAGCAACAAGCAGCGCACCGAGAGGAAAGGAGACAAGGCAGTCGATGAAGGAACCATTGAAAGAGACACTACAGATGGACGCGGAACACATCCCACCTAAGAATATTAGTTGGCCGAAATTGTATAAAGGCTTTTTGCGCATGAGGGCATCGAGCGCGGCGCTTGCAGAGGATACGGAGATAACATCGTGGATGACCTGCAAGACGTCAATAACACTCAATACCAAGATGGACATGCAAACTTACATCCCAGTATAGCCCATGCGCCTCCCCAAGCTTGCCAAGATCTAAAGCGCTCCCCTGTCGTATAAACTTGACGTTACTCGTCCCGGTCGCGCTATCCTCAAAGCTAATCCAGATCACATCCGGCAGGTACATACAACTCAGCTCTAGCTCCAACACACGCGCAGTGCTCTGGATCTGTGCGACTAGCCGGTGCGACGGGCCACCAAACATCATCATCGCACGAGCTAACTTCGAAATAAATTCCTGCCGCTGTAGGATCGCAGCCACATGCCGGGTGATCTGTGAGGGAAGGAAGCATGAGTAAGTAGTGTTCTGGGAACGAGAGAAAGACGTACATAAACCTCTGCCTTCTTCCTCTTCCTTCTCTTCTCCTTCTCCCTCCTCTCCTTATCTTTCCTCTCTTTCCTCTCCCTCTCCTTCTGCTCCTCCATCCACTTGGCCCCGAAATAATCTCCATTCATCTTCTCATCTGGCGTCACAATCCCACTACTCGACATTTGCGTTCCACCAGGCGTCGACGACCCACTCGCAGGATGCCGGTTCGGCGTCCCAGGCATACTCAACGAAAACCCCTTGAGATGCATCCCATGCAACGGGAGCGGTATATCCTTCAACACGCCTGACCAGCGTTTCGATTTTTTGCCCTCGTGCAAGGTCGAAGCGGGAGTCATATTCATATCGGGCCGTAACAATCCCATGCCACTCGCGGGCGAATCAGCAGCCGTCGTCGTCGTCGTCCGGCCAATCGTATCTGAGGACGCATCCCCATCTTCCACAACAACACGTGCGCTAGCTGCAGCCTCCCCCTCGTGGTCCTCCTCGACCACTCCCCCAACCCCACGCGTAAAATCAAAATCGGTGCTCCTCGTTCTGCGCGGGAGGTGTAAACGAGGCGGCGTACGCGCTTCTCCCATCCTCTCCACATGACCAGGACTAAATCCCAATGGTTCTGGAGGAAGTACTGCTGTCGGTGGTGGCACCGGAGGGGCTTTACTCGCACCCGCACTTGGGGTTAAATCGAAACTCGGGCCATCTTCGAATTTATACCTCACAAGCCCATACCCCCTCTTCAAATCGGGCGCCAAGCCCGTCTGTTGAGGCACAGCAGCGCCCACCAGCGCGCCTGCACCAGCTACCAGTGCAGCCGTCGTCGCGGGTGCTTTCTCTTTGGATTTCAGCGCGGGGGGAATGAGTGCTGGAGGGACACTAGGGAGATGTGCGAGGAGCGAGGAAGCACTGGCTGAAGCAGAGTGCAGTGTGCGCCCAACGCCTGCTGATTTTTTGTTCTTGTCTTTGGACTCGAGCCATGGCTGATCGGGGCCTGAGAGATCACCCTCGTCTTCGCTCGTGCGCAAGCTCCACGTGCCACTTTCGCCTTGGTGCTCGCGCTCGTGATCATGTCCATAAAGAGCTAGGAGCGCACTGAGCACGCCAGTCCCGAGTTTAGGCTGGTTAGTGTGCGAGAGAGGGTGGGATTCCAGGTCGTAGTGCGCGGTATCTTGAGGGGAGTGCGCGACGGATGGGGGAGTATGGAATTGCCACCACGATTTTTTTGGCTTGTTCTTGTGCTTGGATTGATTTTGGACCAAGTATGGGTGCTCAAACTCGGACTCCTCGCTCTCGTACCCCGTGTTGGTGTCCCGAACAGCTCTCGACGACCTAAGGCGGTGAGTATGGGTCTTCTCCTTGTCTTGATCTGCTGGTGCTCGCGATTTTGAGCGGCGGCGCCTACGCCGTAGTATACCCCAGCGCTTGGTATGTGCTCTGACAACACCTGCTGCTTCACGTGTGGCAAGGTGTTCGACACGGCCTGCATGGCCATCGGCTGACGTTTGGGAGTCGCCACTTGTTTGCCTTGACGAGAGGGGAAGCCCAGCGGTCTCGAGTGGGTCAATGAACGCCTCTCCTGGCACGGCATACGTGCGGCGCGGGAGGAAAGGAGTGGAAGAGGAGGATGGGGAGGGTGTAAAGGACGAGGGGGAGCTGGGCGGGTATGTGTCTCGGTCGGGCGTGGACACTCCTTTTGGTGCATCTGTGGCAGACGGCTGCATGTTGTTCGTAGTGATGCTCGGGCGCGTGAGGACTTTGGGTTGAGTGACGGTGACAGGGTATGAATCAGCGGGGGAGTGGGCACGGGAGGAGCGGTGGCGCTCGAGTGCGTCTTTAAGTGTTTCAAATGCATTTGGCTAATGGAGTTGGAGTTAATTTTGGCAAGCGGGTGAGGAAGAATCGGGAAAAATAACTGTATTAGACTAGAAAATCGGGGGGGGAAGCGGATGGAACCCGAAATGAATATAAAAAAAGGGAATGAAACTCACATCCTGAGCCATCTCATCTAGGGCATGAGGACTTGTTGGTTCAGGTGACGGAGGTGAATGGACATGGTCGCTACTGGCCCACTGGACGCGGCGGGGGGTACGAGCACCCGGATTAGGCGGTGTAGATGACATGATGCTAACTGGAACAGTATTAGAGCGGTGAGCAGGAGGCCGGGGAACGGTATGTAAGGTAGGTGAGTTTAAGGCGGAGCGGGTGGAGGATAGAGGGATTGGAGAGTCATGTAAAGACGGGGGCATGGATACAAGGGTTTGAGACGAAGTGAAAGACATGGTAAGCGAGAAATAAATGGTTGAGAGCGAGAAGAATACGCACGACCGATTATTCACCAATTATTGAAAATCGACAGGAATGGCAATCGCAATTGGAAAAAAAAGACTTGAAGGACTTGGGAGAGACAGTTCTGGCCGTCACGACCGTCGTCGCCTTTCTCGAGCGGAAAGAAAGACTGGGGGAATGTGGGAGACTGCATCTGCGTATATAGAGAGTTTTGGTGTTCAGACGGGAGTGATTGAAGGTCTCTTGGCCGTAAGTTAATAATAGCGACTACCCCCGATATTCATTAGCTGTATCTCTCGCATGATGTCATACTGCCTTATTTGGTTTACAAGTCGCTCTTCTCGCTCCGGTTCGATGTATTTTCGGTGAAAATGGGCGGGTTGACGTGGAAGAGTAACGTGTCATGAGTTCGTTATCATTGACAGTGCTCCACTCGTATGTGCTGCGCACGCGGACTCTCGCCAAAATCATCACTTGGCTTGGAAACAAGCACAATCTAATTTGCATCTTATGTTTCTTACATAACACCCACTCCACCCTAAAACTTATTCTGTTGGTAATTTTCACATCGAACCATCCGAAGCTTCTCTTTCACGTATCCGCAGAGAAGATCCCAGTCACACTCCAACGGAAATACAGGTGGCAAGATTTGATTCTCTCCAGGACTACCATTGTTTCCTACCCTGTGACTGACCATCATTTCAGCTTTGCGCTTTACAGCTAAACGTCTAGTGATTATTGGTGGATACAACCATCTACGCTATCCGAAAAAAGGCATAAGATGATGGAAGGGGTTGGAAAAAGCTTGACTGGTGACTATGTATGTTCAAGTTATATCGCAGCCGCAGCATGTCAAGAGGAGTGCCATCACCCAAGCTCAAAATGACATCCTACCAGTGCGGCGCAACAGCAGACATCCAGAACAGGTACAACAAGACTAACGCTGCATAAGGATCCATGTATAACCTTATTCATACGTGGCTCCGACGAAGGTCGCCATTCTTCAAGCTTGACTACAATGATGCAACCCATCGACCCCGTCGCAATCATGACTTCCTCGGACGTGGCACACAGCTCGATCGCTCGGTCTTCGATTGTGGTTTCCTAACAGTTCTGTACGTACGCTCCGCGATCGAGCGTAGACTGGAACCATGCTTCACAACCCTAGAATCCAAGACTTCTTGACTTGCCTGCTACTCAGTATTCTTCTGAGCATGGGTAAATGACGTCGAGCACTTCTTTACAATACTCTATGATGACCTGCACCACCAGGGCGCATAAAAAGAGTTCGCGGTGTAACGTGGACACCTGGCTTTCATCCATCTCCAGCAGTTAGTCATTTAGATGGTCGTTATGACATAAGTAATTTTGTATGAGAAGTCAAATGCTCCAAGCCTCTCGCCTCCCGCATTCTATGACATATGACGATATCAGGAAAGGGGGAACGTTCCTTCTCTTCTATCACACGCCTGCCGTGTCGGGGACCCAACGCGCAGTCACGATCTACCTTAGAAACAACATAAGTTTGTTACGCCCATCATAAGCTTCTGTTCTCTTTCGCTTGCTTTCCACTCCAACCATATCACGTTGGCACCACGATGCCTCATCATTGCAAATGACTTTTGTTCAAAGGTGAAACGGGTGGATTTACAGAAGGGGTTTAGTACGTATCCCTATATCGAGTTTCCGGACCCTCAGACGCGGAATTCCAAACTCAAGTTCTACCAGGAACCCTGCACTATGAAAACCGATGAAATAAGGTTTCAGCCACAACAATACACTGGCAGTAGCGGCGAATTCCGACAGCAGTGTCGAGGTCATCACGTGACAAAACTCCAACTTTGCCTTATAAGCGGACCACCGCATGTCGCCCGTATTGCGAGAAGTCCCATCATGGACGATGATGCATGTCTGAATACTTATTTGCGAATCGCAACGGTGGAAGATACCTACGGTTCAAGTTGTGTCGGATTTCAACGCGTCCACAGTGCACATCGATCCAACAACATCTATTTTCGACTTCGGAGATCACAAAAAAGTTCCAATTGTTGTATCCTGATGATGAACATATTGGAAAGTGGCAGGGCAGCTAAAGTCATATAATCAACTTGCCGCTCGTATCACGGTCAATAACGCGTTCTTATTCTACTCTAAGACATTTGGGCTTTTCATAGGAGCAACGACAATACCTTGTGTCCTCCTTGGATTTTGCCTGTTACATCCAGTATCTAGCCAAAGCATCAAGGAGCTGAAAGAGTTACTTGGTAAAATCCAAGGCCTATACGAGTCTGCAGTTGAAAACGGTATTTTATTTGATGAAGTCAAATAAGAGACCAACTCGCTGAGTATGTTCAATTTCTTGCGGGTGGACAACGCAACTAATGAACTTATACGCGTAGTTTGAGCGAAGCGACCCTCTATTTGCCATCGAGAGCATTTAGCGCAACGACATTACTTCAAGACTACCGAGAATTCTCGAGGGCTCGGCTACTCCATCCGTCGGAAACGCTTGCTTCACACTGCGGGCATCAGCCATAGTGAGTTTAATTCAAGACCATAAGTTCAAACAGTTTAGCCTTCACCATCAGTCGACAAGTGAAGCTAAATCCGCCTCCAAGAAGGCTGTGGTGACATAGCTCAGCTGTTATCGCATTTGCCACCCAAAATATATGATGCCTTTGATACTATATCTATTCAATCTTGCCTGCCGGAAGTACAACACGCAGGGCATAGCATGGCACTTGCTGGCGTAGCAGCGGCCCAGGCATCATGCAACTTGAACCCGACGTGGAGGTAACCGACCTGAACGACCTCTTCAATCGCACGCCAGCCATGTTCCACGATTCTCGACTCTCGATCCAGCCTCCGTGTCTTCAAGTAGTAGTACCGTCACACTGAACCACAGAATTGTTTGAACAGGAGAAATGCCATTTAGTACATCAGCGATTCACTTGTCATCTCGCAAGGAAGGGGAACTCAATGACACGAACATAAAAAAACACGCAAAGGTGACTCGAACTCATTGTTTATCCAAATTTGAGTCCTTGCCATTTGGATCTGTAACTACGCTCACCGGGAGGCGAATTTCTGCGAGACGTATATAACAGACCCGATGGATAGCCATTCCCGAACTCTCTGTTCCAGTCCTTTCCAGCGCTAGTCGTACCGTTATCTTCGTCCAGTAGTTCTTCGCAAGTCCAACCATCGATACACGCATCGCATTGACGAGCATGATGCGTTGGCAAGCTGTCCAGACAACTTACCTTACACTGCCCATTCATTGCCTGGAACTTGAGCGTACTCACAACGATGCGCTAGCAAATCGCTTCCACTACTTGCAGGTGAAAATGGGCCCGTAATTATCGATGAAAATATGAGAATATGAAACTCATGCCACTACTACGGTGTCTCATCTCCTCGGCTTAGTATCATAATAGCCATAAAACCTTACTCGTTTCAATTGACACTGGTGCCAGCTTCGATAACATCTCCTGCAGAATTATCACCTTCATTCGGAATGACACGGGCGACCTTCTCGGGTCGCTTCTCATCAGTCACTGGTGCTCGTATAGGTGAGCCTGACGCGTTGGCACGTTTCCTCTTCCTTTCCAACTTCGCCTTCTCCCTCTCGGTCAGCTTATCGAACTCATCTTGTAAATGCGCCTTCAACTTAGGCATACTTCCTAACGCACGGTCGCATCTCCAGCAGCAAAGATCGTTGTCCTTTAAGAGTGGCCCATACTGAGTGGGATTCAGCTTAACCATCTGAAATCCAAACATGTCAGGTGCCGCAGAAAAATGGGGACGCTTGTGGGGATTAATGAATCATGATAAGACGCACCCTTCGATAATATGAGGGCTCTGCATCGAACCACGAGAGAACATCTTTCAAATGCAGAAAGAACCCCAGGTTCGGATGAAATGAATTGAAATGTTTCTTCGTCTTCATCTTCGGGGAACACAAGTCTGCAGAAAGCACATGCAAATGGAGGTGTCTGCAATCAACGTCATGAAATGAGTGAAAAGAACCGCATAGTGTGATAGGGAAACACTTACTCCATGCTCGAAATAGGATGAAATCCTGTCCAAATCTCCCACTTGAATTTATATCTCTTCATCATCTCTTCCTCGATCATAAGCTTGACCTTATTCGCTTCCTCATTTAAGCTCAAGAGCAGCTCTTTCGCTATGCTCTTTTCGCACTGAAGTAAAGAGCGTAGGTCGGTGAGATGGCGCGCACTAAAGGGAGGTTTGATCCTGGGTAAGATTAAAATATGAAATATAGATTTTGGGAACGCATCGAAGATCGTCAGACATGTGTCCGAGTGCGAGAGCAGGAGAGATGGTGGCAGACTCGACGCCGGATCAAGTTTCATTGCATAGTCGCGAAAGATAGCGAGGTTGGGGCCGGAGGTCGCCATTTGCAGCTTCTAGGACCGTTGGTCGTAGCTGCACTAGATACAGACGGTGGTGCAGCGATGCCGAGAATTGCGCAGCGGTAACATCGTAGTAAACATATTACATGTACGGCTCTTTGCGCCATTCAATACAAAGGCGATATTAGTGGCCCTGGGGCCTGGGCTGAATACATACAATGGTTAGGTGATCCATACGTCATGCAGTTGTGCCTATTGAGTACTTATGATAACACCCAGGCGTCATGGCAATAATACTTTTAAGCCTTTAGAATGTCTTGAAATCCTTGTTAAAGAACTACGCTTTACGGTCGCGGGGCCCGGTTTCCCAAGCGAATACTCCGACTAAACCGGGATGGTTTGAGTAGGAAAAAAGGTAACTTGAGAGCTTGAGTGTTGCTTGTAGTACTCAATAGTAGTATTCTCTCTCGGGCCTCGGCACTGACCAATAGCCAATCAGCCATCATGGGAGGGTATAACCTAACCGGGGCAGACCGGCGGTGTCCTGTTACTATCGAGACTCTAGAAACCGCATCGGCTCAGTAAAGTGGCGTACTATACCAGTTTTTATTTCGTTTACATATTATTTGCAATGTTGGGTGAGATGGGGAAGTGAATTACAAGTGTGAACAAAGGTTGATTGGAGGGTGCCGGTAAAGGGAGGGTGGGACAATGCGAGGGTGTGAAAGGCAGTGCGAGGGTGTGAAAGGCAATGCGAGGGTGCAAGAGATGGCGGGAGAAACATCGAGTGAGGTGATCTGGCAAGAAACAGGGCAGACGTGGGTGCGCGCGTATAAGTCAAAGTCCTTACATGAAGCAGATATTCTGATATTAACCAAAACCAGTAACTGAGCGAGTGGTATTCGAGTAACGAGATGTATACTTGGAGCCGGCTTGGACTCCGAGCTGGACATTCTATGACACCAGATACTCTCTGCCCAACGTTCCAGTGCTGCGTACAATGAACGTCGAGTATATATTTGAAATCATTCACCCTTTTGTGAACCCTCGATAAAACTCCGCGAACATGATGTTGGTTCCTATTTGTCAGCAATAGTTGTAACCCACTTATTTACGACTCTCATCAGCAAAATACTTTGAGCTGTGTGCCATGTGGTGCTGTGTAGTGCTGTGGAACACTGGAGTCTGTACAGAACCCACAGAAGCAAAGTGATTTGCTGATGGAACGGCTTGCATGGCCATATTCAAACTAGCACCCCCGAGGAAGATCATCGCACCGATAGCAACCTGAATATTTTTGACTCCTCAATTGACCAGCTTTTCAGGTCCCCGCTACCGGACCGGTGAAAGGTCCCATAAGAAGAACCCGGACTAACTCACAAAAGTGCATAAATAGTGGTTGTCGCGTAAATAACGCACATAATCACTTTGGCTATTGCTGAGAAGGTAACAGTGATGCCAATGCAGATTGCAGCAACTACAGAGACCTAGGATGAGACTACTTAAGTAACATTAATGTCGTGGGTTTGGTTGGCACGCACCGTGATAAAATAAAGAATGGAGGAAAGTGTATCATACAAATTCACTTCGCATTTTCTTCTCCAAGATTGTTTTGGCGTTGTATTATGCCATCCTGTGCCTCTATGATGTTAGACGCTATGAAAGTACAACTATTGCGCAGCACAATGTCCAGCCTCGCCGCTATATAGACGACAATGCTTCAGCACCCACGGGTGACATCAACACACAGCTTTTCCATCTGCATGATAAGCAGCAATATTTTATCCTATTAATAATGACCCATCAGATGACTGTCCCTCGACAAAGTTTCCGCTTCTTCGTTAGCCTATTTTGTCCTCAAATGCGTCCAAAATGCGGTGACAATAGAATCCTTTTAGTAGACACTATTCAAGTCTCGGGACACAGAGCAAGAGATTGATTCGAGTCATAGACTTCGCCAGGCGACAACCCTGTTCATTGGCTGTAAAATTCATGATGTTGAAAGATCATGATGTTCATTGCGGATAGTGTCAACCCCTGCTTCCCGGTGCGAGAGTTGGCATGCCGCCAACAGAAACTGGAGTTCTCAAGAGTTCAGTCGGGGCACCAACGTGCTAATTCGGATCGTCTCTCGTGTCCACTTGAAATACAAGGGTCTGATATCAAGGTATCGCTAGACAATCTAAGCTCTCGGAATGAAGAGAACAAAGCGAAGAAACAATGATTGTGGAAATACAACTTGCAAACCAGCGCTTCCTCCGAGCTCGACACCTAGTCGTATATCTAGGCGGTTTTCTCATCCCACCTGTGCCATATCTCAGAAACCGGATATACATTCGTATTATGTAAAGGGAAAAAAACTCACATGTCCAAAAATAATTTCCACAGCACTGAGAACATGATTCCCTGGAGGGAGTTTGCCAGGACACGGGCCTTTAGTCCGTGGAACAAACCTTTGACGCCATCTGCAGCGTCGGTACAGCTAAGCGGGGTAACGTTCACTTGACGGCAGGCCTTTACCGCGCGAAGAGAATTTGCAATAATATCAGAGGCTATGGATGCTGCTAATCCGATGGCCGCAAAACGAAGCTGTTTCTGCAGTATATTAACTGGAAGTGGGAGGATTGCATCGAGATAATTGTATGTTCCGAACCACTAGAGTAGAATGAGTAACGAAGATATAAGCAAAGAAGTACATACTGGGTATTGATCAACAAATTTAGCAGCGGCAGTAGCGAAAGCGCCATACCACAGGGAGCTATATTTCTTCACCTAGCAGGATTTGAGAACGAGATCGTCAAGTTGTACGGAGATGTACCGTAGCTCTTAGCAATATAATGCTGTCCTGACCAGGAATTTGCATGGTCGCCTTAATTATGTCAACTGGGGAAAACATCGTCCGGAAACAGGATGCAGCGACACTCGCGAATGCAGTCTGTACAAAGGCAGGTAAGGTCCTCATGTATGGTTTGCTTTCAAAGAAGGTAAGGATGCCGACGTTAGCCGCGGTGTCGCAGAAGCGGGACACAGGCCCCTGAACTAGGGCTACTGTGAGGCCTTGATAATACCGCGTCCACCCGCCATCGGCGTATAATAATTTGACAGCCTGCATCGTCGTTGTACCATATTGGCTTTGGTAATCTGTGATCGTGCGCAGAGGCTGCATAAATTTCAGCGGAAGGGAATATTTCTGTACAAGTAGCTTCATACCATAAGCGTCAGCACCTGTAGTACCATGGCTGCCAGGACATCAGAATTGTGCCAGGATGAATTTAGAAGACAAACTTGCCTGCAGCACCACTCAACCCTCCTTCTAACGCACTCTTTAATGCTTTCTCGATGTCTAACTAAAAAGAACATCGGTTGAACGTGAAAGAACACGTCACAATCTACTAGCACACCTTGACATCATCAGCGTCAACGAAAAAGTTGATAAGTACGGCCAATATAGACAATGCTAGCAGTGGGGCCGTCAGAACGCTATAGATGGTGATTTTCTTTTTTGTCCACAGATCTTTTGGGGAGTCGCTGTCCTCGTCTACCACGACGACTACCTCTCCATCCTGAGTGCGACTTGAGGTTTCTGGGGGACTGTCGTGATAGCTCGGCGGTTTCGAGCTAGACAGCAGAGGTTGCTCCTCGAGGACGCTCTTCCCGGTAGACATGGGTGTTTGAAATGTGTCGGGTAGAGCCCCACAAACGAGTAGGACCTTACATATTCGCCCGACCAGACGAATGTTGTTAACGTTGACCGGTTAACGTTGATTGTCGGAACCTTATTTATATGCCCGCCCAATGAACCAGACAAATGTTTGAAGGAACCCGATTACATAAACAATTGGACGATGTTAAAGCTAGTGAGTCGGACTTACTGTAGCCCTTTTTCCTCCAATTATTTAACGAATATCGAGAGGAAGTTCCTCGGTGAGGTAACATGTCCGTCTTTATGAATTTTTTCCTGTGGCAGGAGATCTTCCTACAGGCGGGTTTTCCTCAGTGGCGAACACCCCACCAACCTAATTGACATCGGCGGGCTGCATGACTTGGATCTATTGGTTCAATAGCTTAATCATCGATGAGCTAAGGACATCTATCAGCGACTGATGAGAAGTCCTCAACTTCTCGGTGATTGTATACAGCAGTTTACAACGGATATATCTTTAAGTCGTTCGCCTTCGCACGCTCCCCATCAATGTCTTGAAGAACATTCGTTCGACCCCACGAATCATCTCATGTTCATTTGACATCAGTTCCGATAAACCACGATAACTGTGCAAAGCTATACAAGAAGCTTAGTATGCTCAACTCAAGGTTCTGTGCAAGAAGTGGCCTTGGGGGCTGTAAAGGTGTGTAAGTAATTATTTTGATGGTGCTAATAGAATGTTCCACGGTTGCGGTAAAGTGCGAATTTTGACGCCTGTATATATTGTATAGCAAACACTGCCTTGCGTTCTCATAAAAGCCTCGAGCACAATTGATCGTCAAGCATATCAACAATGTTCACCTGGAACAGCAAACCAAACGCGCATGCTCAACGCAAGTATATCGACCTTATATACGACAGGACTACAAAGTATGCCAACTGGGACCCACCCTCTGAGGTTCTTGTGAGTGTGGTCGGATCAGTACATCCCATTCGCCAAATGTTGATGTTGCACAGGTTGGGTCATTTGGAAGGATCGAGAGAGCCACGGGCAACTTGATCGTCGAAGGCAGCATATATGACGATGAATTCAAAGAGAATCTTATCCGGGTCGGTATCGACATCGCATCTTGCGAACATCGTCCAGAAGACTGTCCGGACGAGGTCGACTTCTCAGCTTGGTCTAAAAACATCAAGAAACTCGAGATGAGCATCGAAGGTTATGCGTGAGTGGCCAATTTCGACAACGTTGACCAAGTTTCTCACTTTGATCGAGCAGCGATGTCCCTGGATTGGCCGATGCTACTATCAAAGGCACATGGGAAGTCAAGAAAGGCACCACTGGAGCGGTCTTGCTTATGAATAACCCTCGCATCAAACGGATTCCTAATGATGTCCTTGGGAAGCTGGCGGGAATCACGCTCCTTCGTGACATGCATGTCGTCACGAAGGTGTTTTATTGTCCTGCCTTCTCCATGTACCTCTCAGATAAAAGTGAGTGCGCTATTCCGACAGAACCAACGTATACTCATTCATGTGTAGGTGGTGAAAAGATCTCAATGGCCCTTCTAGGTTCTACGGCTCTTGCAGGGCCCAGCGGCGCCGCTGGTGGGGGTGTTAGTATGTCATGGTGGAGCGGCACACTAGCTGGATTATTACGCCGTGGATGCAAGACAGAGCATTGCTTTACCCCTCTGTACGAACTTAAACATGTAAGGCACCCACGTACCAGGCGGGCGTCGCCATCCCCAGAACGCAGAGGCGAAGATCTGTGAATACTCATTACTTCTTCTATGTTGACGTGTTGGCTAACCGAAGAGCATGCTAGATGGATCGCCCCTCACCCCCCATGGGCGCCCCTCGATGAAGAAGGTAACGATATTCCGGTGTACGTGCAAGTGAGTATCATATATCGCTCGCCATTTTCTGTAGTTCACTCCTTGGCAACAGTCAGGGGACAGTAGTGACGAGGAGTCGGAGTCTGATTAAAGCGGTAAAGGACACAACGCAATGTAAAGTTCAGATGTTAATGTCAGCTCGTGCCTTAATTATCTCTCGATGGACCATTATATCATTCATTCTTGGGTTCAAAATATCGTGTGCATATTTGAGGGCGTGGCACTGAGGGATCTCGCTGGGAGATGATGCTGTATCCGATCAAACACCTCGTGGCCATGACGTATGATAGCGCTGATTAGTAGACGCACCACCTACCTAATCCTGCCCGGGCCTTGTGGCCTGCATTGCAAAGCTAGTGACCAACAGGTAAGATACAGTGATTTGTATGTTTGATGACGATACCGATGTGAGTCGGATAGGTCGGACAAATATTGGTGATCAATCAGGCTGCGAGATTGTCATGATCGATATCATGAGTTCGGAACATTCTGGCGCCGTTTTTCCCTTTCATGAGATGGCAAGGCGTACAAGACACGAACATGAGTATTTTCCACATCTTCCTCGCTATGATGCATGTGGTTTCCCAGAGAATGAAGGGCGGCAGTGCAAGGAGAGAGTTGTGAATTGCAGCAGGGAAGAAATGAGGAAAGTAGCGAAAGGAGCAATAGTCGTAAGGGGTCGACAAATCACCCGGCCCAGACACGTACCATAAAGTCGGATATTTCGTTATTACAAACGACTGTATGGGTTTCGCATGATGACACTATATGCTGACCTAGACCTGACCCCTAGAATGTCTAAGAACCAGAGAGGGGTGTTGTGAAGATCGAGCAGTTCACGTAAATTCCCGCGGGACCATGGTATCATCACCAGGTTCACATGACACGGCGTAGAAAAGGTCGATGGCGCACAATATCCACAAGAAGGCAGAAAACTTTGGTTTGAGACAGTAACAAGAGTATGTCGTCGGGCTATCATAGGAGTACTAGTGAATACTGCACGTCATCGACGATCGAAATTATGGCGACTGACATTTGAGTTGAAGAGAAAGTGGAGATCTAGGAGTAGCAACCCCGGATATGCGATAACTTTAAGCCACTGCGTTGGATAGACAAGAGACCGCGACGATATATTTATAGGTCGAATCACCCAAATCAATTTGTTGGGTTCGAAATGATCGGCATTGACCGGGAATATATCCAATATGGAAATTAAGGGACAAAGACTCAGACCGCTGTCTCGACGTCAGCCTGGACGTCACGAAAAAACTCTAGATTATGAATGATCTAGAATTACGAATTGGTGAACCCTATATATTGTGAGCAGTTTACTTCTTATCAGCAGTGTAGAGCTCATCATTTCACAATGATAGCGCAAGCACCGAGTCCGTCGAGTGTAGCATCCAGCAAACCTCGTTCAAGGCGACGGTCGCAGACTTTGAAGTTAACCCCGGCTTTCGCATCTGACCAGAGCTCATCTTCATCATCTCCATCATCGTCGTTCTCGCCCTCATCTTCATTCTCATCGTCATCGTCTTCCTGTTCCCTATCTTCATCACCAACCACCTCGTGTTGCAAGCCACCCTACATACCTTTGTGCGACTTGCTCTTTACCCCTGCTGATACCCACGTACAACACGCATCCAAGACACATTCCTCTTCCCTGTCTTCACTGCCGTCACCACGACCACGAAAATCTTCACAGGTTGCTGTTGTTTCTCCAGCATCCACACTTCCCCTCGTGGCAATCCAAATGCGCAATAACCACCGTCCACGGGAACGCGACTTGCTCTCCGAGACCCATGACCAGGAACTGAGCCCAGACGAAGAGGAAGAAGAAGCTAGCGTTATATATACTGCTAGACGCACTCGGAGCCATCAAGATATCCACCGTCATACTACCACACGAGCAGCCAAGGCCTCGCGTGTCAGCGGATTCAGTGCAGTCCTGAGCGTGGGACTTGGGTGGCGGAAGTCCAAGTCAGAGCAGATAACGACTGCTCCTGGACAGTTAGGTGCGGGTGAAACTGAAACCGAAGCTGATGAACCTGTAAGCATTTGTCGATATTTGTCTCGCAAACCACATACACACCTATCTCTGACACTTACTGCAGCCACGACATCTTCCAACGACCCGTATCCTACCTGCATCAGAGCCCCTGGTTCCATCCAGTACTCTGACGACTCTACTTTTCGAGGCATCGCGCCTCTTGTCTGTTGTCCCTGCTTCATTAGGCGCGCTAGTAAATGTCTGGTGTATGTTCAACCCTCCAGGTCTGCACTCGAAACACTCCAGCTCATACTCTCGGATACATCGGGAACCTGACACTTGGGGTCGTATCACCTTGCCGGACAGGGCTGATTATTTTCTCGCCGTACTTTGGGTAAGCTTTTAGGTTTTTACCATAAATACAATTCTCGTCCTGATGAGTCATATACAGGCGTTATTAACAGCGCATCAATGCCTCCAGTTAACATCCGGACTCCTTCACCGGTGGCGCGCCTACTACGCCCCTTTATCCACGCTCATACGTCTTCTCGCTTTGCAGGCCATCTGCTGGCCTGCAACGCACTTTACGCTGGACGTGCTTGGCGGTCTAGGTTCTAACATCGATGTCGCACCCTCCACACTGAGCATCCTGGATACCACACTGCTGCGTTGGACCACAATACGCCCGGATGTGTGCTGGGCTGTCATCGGGACTACAACATGTGTCTCTCGCAGCATCCAAATATGGGTGACGAGTAATCTCCTGCCGTCAGATGCAGGCACTTGCGTGTCTGCTGTCCCTGATCGTCTGCGGCCGCATGTGAAGCTTAAAGGCGAAGAAACGCGCAAGTTGGTCGGACGCCGGTGGGATTGGGGTGTCGTCGCAAGGGTGTGTATGTTACCGGCAGGGTGTTTGTACTTTGTGATGGCATGGGTTGGTGTTTGGAGGAGGGAGACTTTGGGCTGCTAGAGATTTATGTTAGTTCCATCTATTCGTGTCATGTAGTTTTACGATTCTTTGTGCAACGTCCCTACCTGACTGCAGCTTGTACATCAGACCGAAGTGCTGTGCACTTATAATACATTCTATCTTCTACTTCGTGCTTTACCCTACTGCATGCAGTTAGTCGCCACAAGTGACACCACTACCTGTCCACGCGTCCTTCAAAGTAGACTTCAGACAATTGCACACGCTGTCGGGTGTGTATAGTGAGGTGTTAACTAGGTACAAAATCAATACAGCGAACGAGGCTCAAACTAGACACCTATGTGAACAAACACGATCTGCTGTTCAAATGGGATTTTCTTGCGCAATTTCTTCACAGCCTCGTGCAATGCTACAGCAGCTCGGCTGCAGTCAAATATCCCTGAACCGTCAAGCATATTGTCGTAGAAAGCAGAAACAAGCTGGCCTGCGACATTGTCGTCGACAGACCACATAGAACCTATCACACTGCGAAACCCGGAGAATTGCATCGCCGCAGCGAGATGAATCGCTTCGTCGGGGCTCGACGCATGACCAACGGTAGTATGACAAGCCGATAGGAATGCAAACTCCGGCTGTTGCAAGCGGGATCGGATGATGTCCGCGATCGTTAGATGCCCGTCGCGCATTGCGAACGAGGACTCGAACGGTTTCTGTCGATTCGGCATTCCGTGGCAGGCTAAGTGAACCCATTGATGTCGGCTCAACGCATCAAGTGCTAGCTGAACTGTTGCATCATTGTCCGCGAGCAATGTGAAGGGTAAAATGCGCCCGACACGTTGGGAAACGTCACGTAACTCAGCGGCGACATGCAGGAGTGGTTTGCCATCATCTGGGTTGCCCTGCCCAACGGCGACAAAACGTGGAAATGAAGCTTCTCGAGCAACCTGCTGTCTCGCACGAATCAGTGCCGCCAAAGTCGGAGTATAGGATGATATATAATAATGAGACAAATTGTAGCCCTTCGTTACATATGGTCCTGCAGCATGTAGAGGAAGCAGCGTGAATTCAGCGGGAGGACACCACCAGATGTGTGAGCCACGGAGAATTATTTTCCTGAGGACTTTGACTACAGGGCCAACAACACGCCCCCAAAGCTTGCGCAGGATGGCGACAATTTTAATTGATTGTCAGAAGATCCAACATCTGCTATGAGGGACTGAAACTCGATGGACAGATCGGAGACATTGGCTTGTGTAATGTCAAGTGGGACATGGACAGGCTCTTGGGTACCAAGGATAATTAATGCGTCACAGCTGTATCGGCTTGCATTGACAATGATGACGGGGCCATCTTCTGCTGCTTTCTGGAGGTCGGAGAATAGCGGGTGCAGAAGAAATCGGGAAAACCCAGGTAACGTGCGGATGCGAGATGTAAGGTCAGTTGCCTGATCCGGGAGGTCTGGTCTTCATAAAACCCTCCAACATATTACGAAGGCAAAAACTGAGTTCCTTGAACTCCGCCGCCAAAGCCTTTCCATTGCCACCTGATGCTGAAATTTCATCGAGTGGAGTATGGAAGCGTGTCAACTGAGTCCAGAATACAGCACGGCCTTGCTCCACCAGCTCCACAACAGTCTTCAAAGCATCATGTGATGCTGAAACCTATTTCGGAGACTATTGGCAACAATGTCGAGATATATTGACTGATCAGGATGACCAGTAGGTGAGGGTGTAAGTGCTGCTCGATGGAGTTCAACAGCTTCATCCAGGTCAGAAATCACACCTTGATGCTCGAATCTCTCCCTGAGGCTGCTGGCAAGGTTGCTGAGAGAGCGAGATCGAGTGGAATGACCAGGAGGACGGAGTGCAAGCGCTGTACGATGGAGGTCAATGGCCTCAGACATGACACCTTGCTGATGAAACCTGTTTCGGAGACTGACGGCAAGGTTATTGAGAGTCATGGATCGATCAGAATGATCAGGAAGACACCCATGAAGGGCAGCTCGCAAATGCTCAATATCATCTGTCATCGAATCGTCGCGAAGATGAACTGCAAATCACACAGGATGCGAGTAGAATGGAGGGAAAATGCCAAATTTCAATTTCGTGGTTTCAGTGTCTTCCTAATGAGCACAGAACTACTTGAGTGCGGGATACGGTTTAGCAGGAGAAGTGAGAAACGCTTGTACAAAAAAAAGCATGTCTGCGGCAGCTCTGAGCGGCGTTCGACTCCCCGCGTTTAAGAGACTTTTTTTTGATAAGCTCAGCCAATTTGTTTTGCGTAATGGATTTCCAATTTCAACGTCCACAAGTGTTAGTGTATCGGATAATGCACCTACTTTTGCCATGCTTACATGGTAGGCCGCCTATGCTGGAAACATGGCTGCGCTATGAAATTTTTGTGATAAGGTCAGCCAATCTGTTTGTTTGTATCGAATTATCATACTTCCACTTTCAAGGTCGACAACTGTCTGGTAGTGTATCGGATAGTTCACTTGCTTGTCATGATTGAAACATGGCAGTAGGGCTGCCTGTCATTCTTGAAACATGGGTGCAGCAGACGAGGTTCGACTACCCGTCTAAGAGATTGCTTTTTGATACATAAGCTCATCCAATGTGTTTTTTGTGCGAGACCTGAGAGAGTCACTACACCAGCGACTCGCTCAAGACCATCATGTTACCGAAGAAAACAATAAGGGTAAGGAAAAGAAAAGGCACGGGGCCAGCCGCAGGTTGAGGATATCGGAGCCGACGTCGTCATCCTCGCCACGGGTTGCAATCGTCTAGTTTCTCACCGAGTGAGTTGTTTCCCGAAGTTTACGACGTAAGTCTAATTGCTGTTCATTTAGAAATGCTCTTATAAACGGTGTTTACAGAGGCCTAATCTGTATCTTATTCTCCAGGCCGGACAGACTCCGATGGTACGTGCATACCACTTGCTGGTGACTCTTTCAGTCTGTCATTGTTGCAAACTGCCTATCATCGTGCTTGGACGGGTTCTCCACTTGAATGATCCCTAGTTAGCGATGCTTCAAATAGAAAGCTGATCAAATCGATTGCGATTGTTGTGGTATCATAGAGCTGTCGCTTGATACTTCTTCAGGTTGGCCAGTATTTCCAAGAAAATATGTTCCAGAATACAAATATTGTACAATCATCACATCGTGTGTCGTCATATCTCGTTTCGCCATCCATTACAGTACATAACAATAATACATACCGAAGCATCCGCCGCAGCAGGTGAGCTAGGGTCTCCCTCATCAACGCCTCTAAGAAGCAGGTGCGGGTGTGATGACGGGGGCCGGGAGAACCTTATAGTTAGCCGCGGCGGTGGCAGCAGAAGTACAGGCCCCGTCATTAGTCCAGACGCCCGCAGCACCTGTTGTTGCAACTTGTGAAGTTTGCTCTGAAGAAATGTGAACATCGACTCACCTCCTGGTGTGTCATTCTCAGTCCACCACTTCGCAGTCCACAGGTATCCACTGTGCTATCAGTCAGTATAAGCACAAGAACAAGTCAGTATATACTTACCCGTAGGTTACCTCAGCGCCTCCGTTGTACTAGCATAAAGTTTAGTCTTGCGTGCACAAAAGAAGGAATATACTCACGGCCACACCAGTACTCCATGCAGCAACACCTGCGCAAGTTCCGGTTCCGGTCCCAGTTGTTGAGGTACTGGTGCTGGTGCTGGTGCTGGTCATAGTTGCTGATGTGGCAGTTGTTGTGGTAGTGGGCGTGGGCGATACTGGCCAGGTGCCCCCGCGTACAGTCGCAATCCATGAGGCGGCAGCGTAAGGATACTGATTTCGACGCTCAGAAATCTCGCGGATCACTCGAACTCTCACGTACCTCCCAAACCATGACACCACCGTCTAAAAATTCCCCGTAATCATCAGAGACAGAAATAAATAGCCATATAAAATAGGCTTACTCCATCCAGCAGCATTGGCCTCGGAAACGCAGGATGCCAAGGTAGTTGTGTCCATGTATCCGTTAGTGGCTTGCGCTGCGGTAGCAGGCTTTCCAATCACGAGCTTGTCCAGAGAAACGCCGCTGTTGGCGATTTGGAAGAGCGCGGATTCTGGCCAAACAGTAGACGAGGTGTACAGGAGACCATCGCAAGTTGTATACTCCGTTGCGCCCTCTGTTCGTCATTATTAGTGAAACAAAGAACAGACCAAAGTAGGACAGGACCCACGGTTGTAGAACTTAAGTGCAGAAAATCAGAAAATCAGAAAAACAAGATATACATTAGCCGTACCTGCACATTGTACCAATCAATCATGTTGCCGACCATAGAGTCTATGTAGAGGTATCCTCCACCACCCCACTTTCCGGGAGAGAACCTTTGGTTTCAGTCAGTATCTCTTGAAGTGAATCAGTATCTGCAATCTATTCACCAAGGTGCAACAGCTGAACGAAGAAGCTCAGGACGGTAACTATTTTCTTTGAAGACGTTACTCACGAGCGTGAGTCAAGATATATTGACCCTGCGGAAGTTGAGTGCGAAGCTGAGTGGTGAAGCTGATAAGCCACTGCTCAGCAGCGCCAGTACCGGCGTTGAACGCGTTGAAATCCTGAGGAAGAAATTAGCTCTTATCAAACTCTTCACTCATGTCATGCAGCTTGCCTCGTAGTCGATATCTACACCCTGTAGGCCGTATTGTATGACCCAAGCTGCCATTGTATTTGCGGTGGCAATAGGGTCGTATCCAGATGAAGTGGGAGTCTCAGTAGACCCGAAAAGGGATACGATGAGCGAGATGCCCGCTGCCTCATACTCGGAAAGAATTGAAGAACGTTGAGCAGCTGTCAACTGCTGCCATTCCTGAGCTTGATCCGCAGCACCGTAGGCTTCGAGGAAAGACAATGCGAAAACATTAAAGCCCTGGTATTTTCCAGTTAATAATTTGGATAGCTGCTGCGAATGCGGGAGGAAATCATGCCCACCGAAATATCCGACGGCGTTGGTTCAGTAGAGACATATGCATCGCTGTATAGAACGAAATGGGGAGCTACCGGAGTAGCGCGCTTCAGGACGTTCTTTGCATTTGGAGTCAAGCTTCTCAACCTCTCTTCAAGAGGCACACAAGCGACCCCTCCAAAGTTTGCGAATGCTGCAGCCGCTGCCACTAGTGTATGGTAAAGATGCACCATAATGGTCTAGATTTATGGAGGGAATAGAAGTGTTTTCCAAGTGCAGTGGAGCAATCTACCTGGCATACTTCACCACACTTTATACCTGCAGATAAAATGCAAAAAATCCTGACCAAGGTCTGGACATCGAGATATCCACAGTGCGCGTGATGAGGTATCTTGTGGTCGTGACGAAAATAGTGGGCTATGAGCTTCTGAAGATGAGGATAACATATGTGGTCTCTCTAAGGTCAGAGAGCTGAGCGGTTAGAATAGAACATGGAGGGATGGTAGAAAGCCGCCCTGAGGGACACTGTATGATACAGGGGCGTTGTGCACAATGCACGCTGCTCGAAACTTACACGGTACAGAGTAGGTAGATATGTCCTGAAAGCGACACAGCTGAGCCTATGACTGACTCTGTGGTGTGAACAGGAGCCGAGAACATGTGGGACTGATTTCAGCTCTGAGGCGGGCCTAAATTATTTCGACTTGTTGGCGCGAGTGCGATCCGCGCTGTCAGTAAGGAAGCTCCAAATACCCTAATTAGTGAGCTCGGCCGCTCGTACGGGAGATTAGCTTCATCAGATGTGAAACAGACTCTGTGGAAGGGTAGATGTTCGTTTAATACAACGTGTCGCATGCAACACACCATATTTAGTATTGTGAGTCAATAAGCCAGCACTGAAGAGATCAGTACATCATGTGCAATCGGATGGATGGTAAGTATACCTTGTGCATTCGCGGCGGCCCAAAACAACAACTTGCAGATTATTGTTGTACTAAGTATACCAATCCGCGGCGTGCGCGTCAAGGATTCCGGAGATAATATTCTACCTTTTCATCCGCTGATAGGAGACCAGATCAACAAGTCTCCATCCAACTTTTGGTGTAAGAAGTTAACACGCTCGTAGCGTCGGTACCGGGTGATGCACACGGTCTTGAATTGCCAAAGTTCTCACGCATAGTTAATCCGTTGGTCATTTCCAAGTTCCCAGACTCAAATCTTTCGTGCTCCCGAACATACGAGAAAAGTGCTTAGATATGTCTCATAAACGCAAGTACCACAGCGCTGCACCCAAGGTTAACTCTTCAGCGACAACAACCGCACAAAATCTTTCATTGTGTATCCAAGCACACGAGGCTACTATCATTCGCAGCTCACAGTCTCTTTCAACGGCACTTTCCCTGGAAGCGCCGGATACATCTTTTCTGGCGGTTAGTAACGCAAACGAACATCAAATCGGTAGTGCTCTCATACAATGGGGAGGCACAAGAAACCTCCAACCTCTTAATTCGGATTCTTCTTTCCCCCAAGCATCAGACACCAAAGCTATCTGGATGGACAGGTGGGTCTCACAGTACGGTCATTAATGATTTGAATTATGGCGAGTCCTCCTGAAGATAAAGTGACAAGTATATGCAACGGAGACCCGTCGGATCTGCTAGCTCTATCCACTTCAGATTGGAAGATATACTCTCTTCGTTATTCTCCGTTCCACCCCACCTGACACGAATTCCCGCTTAGATATGATGCTCGTCTTCTGCTTGATGCCCTCCCGGATCACTCCAGCTCGAATACCTCTCAACCAAGGTCACTGTCTCCAACTGGATGGTCAGACTTACCGTCTGACACTGAAGATACTTTTTTCTTCACGCCATGTGAAATTGAGGACTACCGACGTGAGAAACGCAGGCGCCTTATTGATAAGAACAGAGAAGATCGCCTGAGAGCCCTTACCGCGAACGAGGAAAACGCAGATTTGGATCGTTGGGGAGGCAGTGATGAAGAGGTCAGAAACTATCCACTCGAACTTCAAGTTAGAGTCACAATAACGAATCAAATAATCGTTTTTGTAGCCCGATGACGGACAATCGGAGCTCATGAGAAGAACGGCGGTCCACGTTCTCTCGTCCCCCAATCCTGCGCAACTAGAGATGCGCATTCTTGCAAATCATGGCGCTGATAAACGATTCGCATTCTTAAGGGGACGTTGGTCACGAACGTGGCGTATGATCAAGGAAAAGGCCAGGCAAGAAAAAATCGCACATTCAGCTCAATCCACGCAGGTCTCACAGAGCGCTGGTCTGGGTGGACTTGCTGCGTACGGTGATAGCGAAGAAGATAGCGAGGAGTCTGAGAGACAGGAAATATCTTCCGTAAAGGTCGGTGAAGGTTCTGTCGCGACCTTGGATGCATTAGAGGACCGTGATATACGGTTAGAGGCTGCAATGGAAGCCCGGCGCGCTAGAGCTAGGGAGTGGATTGCACAACGCCGCGCACGACAAAGACAAACCTCTAGTAGAGATGATCACTCCGACTCTTCCAATTCATGACCACGATGTATATGGTGATTTCTTTTGCCCCCCGGATACAGTATGCCCCAAATTTGAAAAGCAAATCATTAGCATCTGATGTTCTGCTCCTGGGCTACTTTCCGTACTTGCTTAGGCTCGTGACTAGTTAACCATTGTCCTGCAGATGGTCCAGTAATATATATTTGACTGTTCATCCCTAGCGACTGCGCAGATCTCGGAGACCAACGTATCCCACATACCTCTCCGCAATGGGAGTTATTGCGCGGTGTCCCGACGGTCTTAAGAACAATCCATTCGATACTGGCCGCTTAGCTCAGAAGTTGACTAACGTAGCTCTAAAAACCTTGATTGGCGTTCTAGATAAGTAGGCCTCAAAACATATGACTTGCTCATGTGCTCTGAATCATGTCTCTACTAAAGTCCCTTGTGGTAAGCGGTCGCGACCTCGCTATGTATCCCTGCACATTTTCTTACTACGGCTCCAGAACAGAAAGCAATATCATCACCATACTACTTAAAACCATATTCCAGTCCCATCCTTTGGCCACTAATGTTGAAGTATGTCTTTTTGTCTTACTGCCATTATTTGTAGGACGCTGATCACACTGGCGTGCGATCAGCAAGAAAAAATCGCAGTCAACTCATTTTATGAAAGCTTCATAGAGTGCTGGTCTGGGAGGACCTGCTGTGTACGGGGATAGCGAAGAAGGTAGCGATGAGTCTGAGATTCGGGATATATTATTCGTAAAGGTCGTTGAGGGTTCTATCACTCCGATGCGCCAGTGATATACGGTTAGCGCCAGAGCTAGGGTGTGGATTGCGCAACGCCGCGCACGACAAGGACAAACTTCTAGTAGAAATAAAGATCAGTCATACTCCCCGAATTCACGATCAGGATGTGCATGGTGATTTTGTTGTGTTTTCGGATGTAAACCTGAAAAGCGAATTGTCAGCATACTTATCCGACGCCCTTCTCGTTTTGGTATAACGCAAAGAAAATATGCGTTTCCCTGGAATGTAGGATGCACAATTGGACGAGGCGATTTTATGAAGGCTCAGAGATCATCACTGTGTCTGATGCTATCCCACACGCAGTGCTTCCTGTATGTGCCCAGTCAGAGTTTCGCTGCTTCCTGTATGCCCCACCGCCGACCACGTGATAAATGAGGACGTGTCCTTGGAATGGAGCTTTTAACTTTTCCTCTTTGGTCTCCTCAACTACTCAGGAGTAGGGACTGCCATCATGGATCTGCTGCACTCTCAGCTCGCGGTCCTCCAGCAAAAGCTATCCTTTGTTGCAACCGATCCAATTGACTGGAAATTTTATGTTCAAGCTTTCTCATGGGGTGTAACGCTGTTCGAGTCTTACCTTCTGTCAGTCACCTTCTTTTCGATCTTCTTCCCAAACTCACTTTTGTTTACTCGTAGGCTCCGTCAATATCCTCTGTATTCAAAAGCTTCTCCTCCAGAGGTATTAGCTGGGCACTTTAAAGACGATGCATTCCAAAAGTCCCAGAATTATGGCAGGGACAAAGCGAAGTTCTCCCTTGTCACCGGACTGCTCAAGCAAGCCATCGATTCTGCCTTGCTTCACTATGGATTATATGCATCTGCATGGGTTTTAGGTGGGAAGATGATCGCCTACTTCGGATATGGCAGCGAGTATGAGGTCTGTGGCTCCCTACTATCATCCCGAGCCTTGAAACTGATCGAACTCAGATTTTGCAATCCCTCGCATTTTCTATCGTTCTTTTCGTCGTCTCGTCCATACCTTCAATACCTCTCTCTGCATACCAAACATTCGTTTTGGAAGAGAAGCACGGGTTCAACAAGACTACGCCCACGTTATTCGTCACAGACCTCCTGAAAAGCTGGGCGATTGGCTTCGTCATCGGCATGCCATTCCTTGCTACTTTCCTTTATGTCTTCAAGTGGGCCGGAGACCGCTTCGTACCATGGCTTATGGCTTTCTTGTTTAGTTCTCTCACCTTCATACAAAGTGGCGAGGCGCTAATATACCCTCCTCCAGGCTGGCGTTCCAAATCATAATGGTTATCATATACCCAACTGTGATTCAACCGCTCTTTAACAAACTCTCGCCCCTCCGAGAAGGCGAGCTGCGTACGAGGACTGAATCGCTTGCGACAAAGCTCAAGTTCCCCTTGAAGCATTTGTATGAGATCGATGGCTCCAAGCGTAGCTCTCATAGCAACGCTTACTTCTTTGGATTGCCTTGGGTCAGTATCCTCGTCCCTGTGACCATCTCTGCTCATCACCCACCAGAGTAAACACATCGTCATCTTCGACACCCTGATCAAAGAAAGCAAGCCCGATGAAGTCGAGGCAGTTTTAGGTATGCACATGTGTCCTCTTTTCTGGTCTGTCAGTTGAAACGTCGTGAATTAGCCCATGAGCTCGGTCACTGGTACCACATGCACCCAACGAAGTTGCTCTGCATATCTCAAGTCCACATCTTTACCATCCTTGCCATGTTCCCCGCATTCTTGCATGCACCTCAATTCCTCCGGGCGTTCGACTTCTCCAATGCCGTTTCAGCCCGCCCGCCCGCCGTTGTCGCATTTCTGCTGTTCCAGGCATGCTGCTCTGCTTTCTTTCCTTTCATATGATGCTGAATCCGAACATAGATGATCCTTACCCCTATGGAAGCCATCATTGGCATCGCCCTAAATTTCCTTTCCCGCCAATTCGAGTGGGAAGCCGACCGTTTCGCGTGCGAGATGCAAGACCGGTTGTCGGCTCCAGAGATGAA
This sequence comes from Rhizopogon roseolus, assembly GCA_930272055.1. Lineage (NCBI taxonomy): Eukaryota > Fungi > Basidiomycota > Agaricomycetes > Boletales > Rhizopogonaceae > Rhizopogon > Rhizopogon roseolus. The sequence goes on from CAKNEV010000122.1 coordinate 57,848, forward strand.
CGATATGGGCGAGAGGCTCGGACGGGCATTGGTCACGCTCCACGTTAAGAACCTGAGTACCGTATGGGTTGATTGGCTGTAAGTCGAGCCGTCTTGTTTTGTGTTGAACTTGAGGTGCTGATAGGTTCTTGTCGTAGATATTCGGCTTACCACCATTCTCACCCTACACTGACGGAACGACTGAAGGCCCTTCAGGCATTCCAAGCTAAAAGGGAAAGTGCAGCAAAGAAGGAGCTGTAAAAGACCCCTGTCTAAGTACCAAGTACTGTACAGCTTGTCAACATCAACGCTCACGCGGATTAATGAATTAACTTTAGTGCTCATGCTTCTAGGGCTCTCTGTTAACGTTCAATAAGCATTCATCACGTTGCACTACATCACGTGGACCGCCCTCAATTATCAAGCTCTAAATATGAGGGGAGAAAACATGATGTTAAACACTCCTCGGTTGCAGGCTTCACATTGACTGGAGCTTCTTATCGGACAGCTTCTCTGTCACTATGTCGCTTGAACTGATTGCCACGCCACTTACAGAAGCAAACTGGGAAATAAACCGAGAAATAAATACTGCTGTCCAGGCCCTAATGCGCACTTTTCCTGATCCTCATTACTTTTTGCCAGTGTAAAAGTACTTCTTTAGTGCATCTTCGTCATCAACACTGCTAGAGCCAGAAGTTTGTTGAGATAGCGAAACTCCAAGTTCAGCCTTGTTGATTGCGATGTCCAATGCGTCCCACAATTTCTCTTCCAGTATCCGCAAAACATCGAGGTCCAATCCGACCCGTGGAGGACTCCACGGGTATATGATACCATGCGAACCGGGCAGTTTGATGGAGATGTGTTTGTCTTGTGATAGGATTGAGCCAAGAGTGCTACAACACCAGCAACACTTCCTCCCTACTCCAATGACCTTGTTGGTCACCGCAGTCTAACGCACATTAATGATATGAATGAGTTGCATATCATGACGGGACTTACCGGTCCGATCAAGTCTTCCATACGCTGAGCAAGTTTTGGATCCTGAAATACATTGCAATAATCCACGCGCTTTGAGTGATCGAGTTCCGAAAAATAGGTGAGAAGACCCATTAATGAAGCTTCAGCATGCGTAGTGCCAGTTAATTCATGTTTCGGGTTCCAACCCCTCTTAAGATTAGCTGTATCTCGTGCTCTACCAGACTCCTCGACTGAACGGTGTGGAAATCGTTTGAAGAATTCATCTATGATGTCTTCTATTTTGGCAATGCCACGGCCAGCATGTGGAACCTGAACGAGACCAATGTCAAGCTTGCTATTTATGATGGAGAGATGCTTGGGTGAGGTAAGTGAATCAAGAGCTGTACTCCAGGAAAACATGGCTCTCAAGTAGCGTAGGACAAGATGTCCATCAGATTCGTTCATTTCGCGTGACATGTCGCTCGAGTCTGACTGATATTTCAGTAACATCTCATGTCATTAAAGAAGCACCGTACCATCGTCGGCATCCTCGTCATCCTCGTCAGCATCAGCATCATGATCATCGTCGGTATTGTTATCGTGATCAGCGTTGCTGTCATCATCATCACTCTGAGCATTACTCCCTGCAACGCACATGAAGAACGACATCAAAATCAAAACCCTAGAAAGAGATGGAACATACATCGAGGGAGACTGAACACGCTGGAAAGTGACGTCTGTGTTAGGAGAGTCTCTACAATGTGAGAACTCCAGTTCACATAAAGATGAAGGGTATGACACCAGTCAGCGATCATGACCAGATCTTTCTTGAAACCCTCCACGTCATTCGTTCTCTTTTTGTCCGCTTCGTCCACGATATCCTTGAAATTCAACAACGATCTGCCGAGCAGCCAAGCCCAAAAAGCTACTGTCGTATTGGAGAACTCGACTTCAATAAATTCCTTGTCCGGAGTGCCTCTCTTCCGAGTTTTCATCATCTGAAGCTTTTCAGGTGGGATCGCGATACTGTCCAACCAGTCAGGAAACTTGAACCACTGAGGGCCCTTGCGAAGCTCTTTGGATTTGGGAGTCCAAGTAAGGATGTTGTCAGCTACATGCACATTCCACGCCTTCATATCCTGTCTGACACGCTTGAATAACTTGCGATAGCTGCGATACACAACGAAATTGTGAAGATCCGCATAACGGTCGGGAGCTGACTGGTAGTACGTCAGAGCAGCCCATAGATCCGATATGTATTCTGTGAGGATCACGTTGTCATCACTCCAGAGTTTCAGCGCTGGTTCAATAACGGGCTTAACATATGCTCCTACCGGTTCAAATCCACGATTTCATCAAATGATTTCTCCGACTTCGACACATCATTGATGCATAAGTTCTTCACGCCAGACTTCGAGAAAGGTATTTGAGTGACAACCAAAGCGTTCAATTTCCCGTCGGGAAGGAAGGATCCTGTCGTGGCGACCCCCCTCTTTGCCTCAGAACATTTCCTGTCGTCAGTAGTGAGAATATTGGCAAAGTGGCGCAAAAATGAAGGAATGTCTTTGGGATCAGACGACTGGGGTGTGATGTGATAGTTCAAATTTTTCAAGATGGTCGTGAGCGCTCGAATGCGGTTTTCAACTTTGATGAACTCATTAATAGGGTCCATGGGTACGTCACTGAGCAAGGACAAGAGATAAGATAGGGTCTTAGTATGTGATGGAGATACCAATTTAATTGGATGATTTTGCGTGTCTGCATCATTGCCAAGTCCCTCTTCACGACCTTCAAGTTAGCTAGTTACGCGACTGCCGTTCTCAATTCGATGTTTGTAAAAGCGGTTGAGATCCCCTCGCCTCCTTCCCAGTGCGTCTGCCTTGATTCAGACTCTAATTCATTTCCAATGTCCTCGGTCATTGCAGACACTCATCAAAGCTGAAATTATCGGTCCCCCGAGGATTCGAGCTCCACGACAATCGTCCAAATTTCTACCCCCTCACCAGGAGCCACTTCCCGCGGTCAGCACAACAGGTTCAGCATTACATCTATTTTGTCATCTGGACAGGTCATCAATGACGGTTCGACGAAGCTTTTTCACTACCACTGGCCTCCCCAGATCAATCGCTTGGCTAGAAGCGTGAGGGTACAGGTGCACCCGCGAGTGCGCTGATGCGCAAAGGTAATAGCTCGAGACATCGCTGTCGGTGCAATCGCACCAGGTACGGTGGCGTGTAGCCTGTGGCCGTGTGTTTCATTCTTTGATGCAGCTTGAGGCTGAAAGTTGTTACTACTTTCACGCTACGTATATTGATAGAACGCCCCAAGGGCATTTCAAGCTAGACGTCCGATTAAGTACTGTAGAATTCTGTCAGGTGAACGACGTGTTTCATCCAAAGTGATGAACACTACGACGTGAACGCTCACGATAATTAATGAATTAGCTTTGATACGGACAATCTCATTCTTCGATTAAGGCCCTCCGTGAAACATAATCCTTTGCATCTTGCCGTCCTCTGTCAACATCAACACTGAGGAGCACGGGCACCGCCGCCCACACCATGAACACAAGGAAAAAGAAGGCATAGCGAATGTTCCCCGTGCTATCTGCGATAAGGCCGACTATGAGTGGGCCAACGAAAGAGCTTGACTGTGTGCGAACATCCAGTCAGTGCGAACAAACATGATAATAAGCTGCCAACCTTGTCCGTAATCGAGAAAAGGCCGTACCTGCAGCAGGGCGTTAGCTTCTACATGCACTTTTGTGGAGAGAAAGAAAGCATACCATCGGGCTTCTTCCCCAGGAGGCAATAATTCTGCATAGAAAGCTCTGGCGTAGCTCTGGAATGCGCCATATGCAAAACCTATGATAGCGATACCGATCAGTCAAAGCTTGCCGAACTATCTGCGAAGGCACAAACCGAAATACACCGCAAGACCAAACATTTCTCCCTGCGTTGTTAACCCGCCAAACCGCATATCTCCCTTGAAGATGGGCAAGAATCCCAAGCACCCGTAAGCCGGAATCAGCGAGACCATTATCACGAGAAGGACGAGGACGCGGAGGTTCGACCACATGAATCTACGTTGGAGGCGGGGGAACACTAGAGAGCCAATGATCCCTAAAGTCGGTGTGATGGCTCCAATGAGAACAAGGGATGAGGGTTGCATGTGTAGAGTTGTTTTCCCGAACAAGATTGCGGTTGAGGTTATAGTGGTGAAACCTGAATATTCAAATTAAGAGTAGTATTTCATTGTAGAATGACCGACGGACCATCGGAGAGAAGAAACCAAGCGGTGAGGTATCTGAAGGTATGTTGAAGATGTTTAATCTCCCGCCAGCGAAGCATGACACCCAAACGTTTCCAGGCAGCCACGATCTCCGAACCGAAGGTCCAGTCGTCAACCGGCTTAATAGCACCAGATTCTACAGGTGATTCTTCGACGTTGGTAGCATTTGGCAGCCAAAGAGCAGCAGGTATTGAGAACAAGGCCCACCATATGCCACTAAGACCAATTGCAAGACGGAGCGAGAAAGTAGATCCATGCAACCGAGTTACAGGTATGAGCGCGACCAGGAGAAGTATGATTCCTGCACTGTAGCCCGAAGCGATTCCCAAGGATGAGATTCGCGAGGTGGCTCTAGATAATGCGGCATTGTAATTTGACTCAGAAGCATCCGCATGGATCGGATAGCCAAGAAGCGGAGCTGAGACTTCTTCAAGAGAGCGCTCTAATTCACCATCGGCAGTGGCAGTGGCAGCCAGAACGGTATCATCGCTCAGACTGTCACATGAACTAGGCAATTCGGAGTAAGCCTGAGCTACTTCTGGAGAATCTTTGGCCAATAAAGGGAGGTACGCGTTCATAGCTACTGTGGAGGCACCAAAGCCAACGTTGGCAAATATCGCCAGTAGCGCAGACACTGGCCATAGAGGTGATGCTGATGACAAAGGAAGAAAGAGCACTGCAGAAAATGCGCCAATAGCAGCAAAAGTGAGGAGGAGGGGCTTTCTGTACAGAGCTACCACCAAGATTGAAAACTAGTTCCAGAACGAAACTGTAGAACGCACGACGGTCGGCTATGCTCCCCATTGAGATTACTGTGAGTGCCTGCAAGGCGACTGATATCGAGTAGACATAGAGACTGAGTGGGTTAGGATACCCGCACCAGAGTTACAAATACGTTAGACACACCTGAAACTAGCGGTATCTATCCACAGCCAACCAATCTTCACTGCACATCTAATATCCGCACTAGTTGGGGCAGTTCCAGATAGTGAGGAACAGGGTTCGGTCTTCTCTGGTTGCAAAAACCCATTGTCGCGGGCAAACTGCTCCAGACAAATGGGTAGGAAGAGTGTCAGGGAAACTACCACAAACACCTCACTTGTCACAACATCATCATCTTGTTGGAGAGGAAATAAGGGTTACGCACCTAGCGAAAGCATAGCTAAGCCATCCTCTTAGCCTTCGCTTGTACGTAGTGATTTGGGTTGTCGAGGTCATTGAGCACTAGCATTTGCCAGTGGCAACTCCCGAGGACTACTAGCTCGTATCACATGACGTGTCAATCGCCCAACAATTATATCTCGATGACTAGACAAAGTTATAATGCTCAATCATCTCCAATCCTGCAGCCCGCCCACCACTGCAGAGCATGATTCATCAATTTTGTTATATATTCCACGTCTTCCTGCGTATACCACTCTTCAAAGGCTCCTTTTGGTCTGAGCACAAAACAAACACATGAACGATGTCAATGTCTATGTCTTCGAACTTCTCGTCGTCATCGTCGTCATCAAACAAAGTAAACCACTGCGGAAGCACGAACCCGCGCTTGGGATTGAAGCAACCTTGACCGTCTAAATTGTAGATGCCCGTTCAATGCCGAACGAGCTCGAATCCTCGCGTCATGGCGGTATCCTCACTTGAATAACCCAGATATATTTCAGTTTTGGAATCACGGGCAGCAACATGGCATTAGTGCTTTATCACGCATACTTAACGTAAGGAAGAAAGCCTATTGCGGAATGAGCTGGTGGGTTCGCAGTGATCTGGGGAAGTTAGTACAGTACTAAAGCGCAAGTTGTGCTTCGAAATTATGACACAGTCGAGGAGCGCGTCAAGGTCAATCAAGCGTAACTATTAATAGCTCAAATCTACTAGTCATCTCTTGATTTTGCACTACATTGTAAGTTGATATCTCTGTCAACTAAATAATTGGCTTCTGTTCCCTTCGTTCCCCGTACAATGGAAGCTCTAAGTTTACAGACTGACCCGGTCTTAAGACCTTCAAATAGTTCCCTGAGGCTGACATTTGCACCTTCCAAACCACCCCCTGTAAAATTTATCATCCGGAACATCCACGCGCAGACATTAGACGCCACTGATGCGCCACTGAGCGAGAGGTCTGCCAAACGGATCAGTGGGGGGGCAAGGAGTGCAACGATATCCTGAGACATATGAGTAAGGCCGAAGACAAGTTAAGAGGTAGGAACATACGCTGGGATGGTAAAAATCCTCTTGGCGAGCTATGTAGTGCAAGCCCTTTAATTCGCGAAGGGTCAGGCGAACGTTAAGTCTTTAAAATTTGTCATCTAGGTAAAAGTACTATCTTAATCAACGTCAACTCACCGTGACTCGCCGGGGGGAAACGGATTATAACGAATATGAAATATCTGGACGACTTCGACGATGAGGACGTTCAACGCCTCGTCATATACTGACATAACATTAGATCAAAATTACTATCCGCTGTATCCAAAGGAGTCACTCACTGACGCTGAGGACCCTACTCTTTGTCTGAGGGCTCATGATACGATACCATTGGTATACACCGAGGATCTCCTCTCGTGAGTTGGAACGACATAGCGGATGCTAGAACTGCGCGTCAGGCGTGAAATAACGCGAAATAGTCTGTGCAAGTACGAGTGCAGATTTTGTGCGTGTAAGGGTGGTGATGATGGACGGGATCTCTTGCTTGGGGTCCTGCATCGATGTCCTATGCAACTATGTGTTCAATTACCCGTGAGTCCGCTTCGGCACACGTGATCTATAAAACCGAAGCTTCTGCTACAGCGAGGCGGAAGTCGGTAAGCTGCACATCAAAAATTGCTAGATCGAGAGCTCTTGTAGCGAGGATTAGTCAGTGGTTGTCTTGACCAGTTTAACTGAGGGGTTTATGTAACCCGTTTAACCCGTAAATGAGCAGTTAAGCAACGTTTAGATCGCCTTGGGGCACGACGAAGATATAAAAGGCAACCACGGCACGCCGGCACATCCCCGTTTTGGGAGACCGGGGGTCCATGGCACAGCCGCCGTGCCCCGGGGCACGCGCTTTGTCAGCGTCCCGCGCCAGCCCCCGGCACAGCCGCCGTGCCCCACGACAACAAAGCTCAACTCGTCGAAGTCAATGGCGTGACTTCGGAACTAGTAACATGAGTGTGGGAAAACGAGGGCTTCTGAGCAATGGGCATTGGGCACGCGTTTGTGCGCGTTGTCCAGGTTCGGTCAACCAGCCCAGTGTAGCTTGCATTAAACGTCATTCCTTTTATTACTGCCTTCACCAGCCACGTACAGATATGCTCGAAGATACTGAAGATGTCAAACCCAAATTGAGCTTGGTCATTAACTATGAGGGAACCCGTCAGTCTTCTTTACTTCCTGCTTTAGCGCGTTAGGTATTGATAAACTCTGACCAGAAATTACTGTGAAGGTGAAGCACAACATGCCATTCAAAAAGATATTTGATGCGGCAGAGGTAAGACTCACGACCTTTGTGTCAAATGTTTTGATTTTATATCCTGCATAACGTGCAGAAACGGTTCGGAAAAGAGACAGGCGAGCGATCTAATTTCTATCAAGTGTAGAAGTTCTATACTCATGGTTTGTTTTCAGGGACGTTGAGGTTTACGTATGATGGAAAAAGGCTGCAGTCACAAGATACACCTGTGGATGTATGTGCCCCACTGATGATCAGAGGATGCTCGTACGCTGACGCATAATTAGATGGAGATGGAAGAAGGGGATATTATTGACGCTCACTTACAGCAGGTTTGTCATATGTTTCTCTCCATTTCCCAGTCCTAACACCATGGCGACCTCCCTCTAGCTAGGAGGATGCAAACTCATATGTTAGCTGCTATATATCCCGAGCCTTTCGTAGGTCCTGCTATGTGTTAATGTTTTCTTTACTGTACCATGTCTCACTATCCATCTCGTTCGAAGATCTATCATCGCGGTTCTTAATAAACTCATCCCATATCAATCCCAAATCCACTAATTGAAACTTGTATCATTGCAAGCGCAATTGGGCTGTTCTGGGCGACTTCATTTTGCGGTGGTCTTGGGACCTGGCGCTTCGCGAAGTTGCGAACCTATCAATAACGAATCATATTCATGCCCGGAATTATGAGATGGTTACGACTGACAGGCAAATAGGCTTAGGTTTGGAAGGCGTGATGTCACATCACTGCTCTTATATGGGGAGCGCGATGCATCAGTATCCTTCACACGCTCATGCGTGGGGCAGGACGCCCTGTCTTGATGCCTTGTCACTGCGTATAAACAATGATCAGATGATCTTCCATAATCCAACGTTTTAGAAGCCCCGTTGTTCTACTAACTTTTTGAGCGTGTACGGCACACAGTGCGCCAGTTATGATCAACTTGGCTGCAAGCATCAGCTACTCAAGGAAGCTTGTAGGTTCAATTATGTCGTCCAATGTGAATTGCAACATTGGCTGAACCTTGCCCTTCAGCCTCTGGAACTGTCTGGGTGAGGGATGAATGCACTGAAGATCGGTTGGCTGTGTATATTTTTCAGATGTGTTCAATGATTTCATAATGCTGATACGGATGTCCTAACTCACTTGCTCTGCATGCATTGAATACGTGATCTCAATAACCCACCGTTCTACATCGTCTTCTGGGACTAATTTTCATTCTTGGAGGCGGCGCTGTACCGCACGAGAGGCCCTTCCTTGCTTTTTCTGCGGCTGGCCCGTTCTCTGCGATCTTCTTTCCCCTCTATCATCAGCATGCAACAGCTTAGGTCTCCGCCGACTTGGCTAGCTCATATGACTGCCTATACCGGTGGTGAACTAGAACCCTCTCTTGAATGTCACGTCTGTTTTTGGGATATCTAATTCATGCAGGCGCTTCTCAGCCTAATTACGATGCTACATCACCGAGGGCTACCTGGAAAATCTCATCCTTGATGTACGGATCGTCGATTATTCGGACTTTATTGCAACTATCTTAGTATTCTCCACCCGTAAAAGCGCTTGCACAACCCCTCCGCATTAGTACAACCAAGAAAGAGTAGACGGCTTGACTCCTGGTTCAGAATGTACGCACGTCGTATGTCTTCGGGAGTTTGAGTCGTGTTTTTATTATTCGATTATTATGGTTCAAGTGCTACTTTCGATATCTACGTTCTTGTTTCTGTACAACAATATCTGAGACTAGCACGAAGCACAACCATACCATACCCCATCGACACAGTGCATCTGCAGATCGCTCACCGTTCCTTTTAATCTATTAGATGGATTTGTCTCAGTTAGATCCACACCGTTACAGTCCGAGATCAAGTAAACAACAGCAATTTCGCACTAGACTCGGAATAAGTGGTCAGGACAGGAAATTCGTTGGTCTTTACGGGTTCGTTGTGGATTCCTATGAATTCCTTATGTGACTTATTGCTAATGAGTATAGCGAGCTTTATTATTCTCAAACTAGATCCCTATCTGTTTATTGAATTCACGGTGCGCCTGTCAAGTTGTCAGTGGCAAAACTTCGTCGCTCCAACGGCTCACATGACCTTTTCCGCTCACATGCGGGCAAACGGTCCAAACAGTCTGTCGGAATTGGAAAAAAAAAACAGTCGACCGTTTGTCAGCCACCCCTTGCCATGACGAAACCGCCGAAATACAAGCGGAGGACCAGTCAGGTGTACTCCCCTCTCAGAACTCGGTCTTGTCACACTTGTCAGTGGCAACCTGAGCTTTTTCCTTTCATCAGTCGCACACAAGGACAATGAGAGGGGGATGTGCTGCATAGACTTTCAACAAGGCAAGATACGATGGTGCCATGAGTAGATATTGGAGGAAGGAAGTAACCATATGCCACGGCTCGAACTTGAATGACTGTCAACCATCAATAAAACGAAAATACAGAGCAAACGGAAACAAATGACTCACAAAGATGAGAAGCGACGATATACAACCCAAGCGTAGCCGCCAACGAGAGTACCATGTCGGTAAATATCGGATTCATAAAAAAATCGCTCAGTTGGATTTGCTGTGAAGTTATTTGCGCCTGTACCTTTATGCGGAGAATCGTACAGTAGCTGGCGGACGTTGAATTTAGAGACCTTGAAGTCATTCAGATCGCACGTAGCGGCAGAGCACCGCATGCGTGTAAGCTCGTGCTCGTTATGCAAGGTGCACATATTCAACAGTTTTGTGGGTACCATGAAATCGAGCACGAAGTTACTGTGGAAGAGTATGTACACTGTCAGGAGAAAAAATGGATAAGCAAACACTCAACCTTCTTGATGGTATCGTACCGCCGGGTATGCACTGCAGTACACGTCCATAGCGGATAATAGTTTCTGAGCGATCTTCATTGGCAGAAGCCTCTGCTTAATAGTCTTCTTGCTGCGTCGCAGATCGGGCTTCGACTCTGTGTTTGATGAGAGAACATGTATGGCATGTTCATGTGCCGCATTGATATCTGTCTCAGCCGTGAGAAACACTACCTTGACCTCGTTCTTGTTCTCACCCAGGTGCGGCAGATGAGAGAGACAGTGGGAGAGTATGATGGATTGAGGACACCTAGACTATAATACTATGTTGTTAGTAGAAATAAGAAAAATAAGGGAACACAAATAGGTCAAATAAGGAGAGGTTGCGGGGGGGAAGAGTCATGGGTGATGCCATTGCGGAATTTCTGTATTACACGTCTGTAAGGAGTACCGTACCACCGGAATATGCCGATCCTTCCAACGCAAACCACAACGTAACTTCTCACCTGGACCGTCTGTTGTAGGTTAAGGGCTGGCTGGCTAATACGTCATAAACTGATTGCGATGAGTACTAATATGAAGTTGACGCCCATAACAGTGTTGGCTATCCAGCTTATATTCCGTACTCATCGCAACGGGGCTCGTCCGAGCATACGAGCCCGGTTGCGATGAGTACGGAATATAGGCTGGAACAACAGAATTTCAATGGGTATCACTTCAGTTTATGACAGGGCATAGCAAAATAAGAGTAGAATTTTCAAACCTATAAACATGCTTCATCCTACCATCCATCTTCCCCCACTCCCACTACCCGACATTCACCCTCATCCATCTTCCCCACAATGACCTCCCTGGCTATTTCATCGACTACGATTCCGCCTAACCAGCTTGAATCTCCGAGGCATGCAAAAGACTTGGAAAACTGCAGGAAAACTTGCCTGAATGTAGTGAGTTGTTCACGATTGCCGAAGGCCACAGTTCCTTACTTTACCATAGCTCATGGCATTTCTAACGTCAGTTCAATTCTGATCGAACAAATAACTCCTGAATGTCTCATAACCTACAGCCTTCAATCGATCGCAGGGTCTACTGGTCTTGCAGTCGCGACTCTAACGTTGATGCTGTATACCATAAGTCTACACATCGCTGCTGCCGCTGGTGCCTTACGTGTGAAGCATTTCACTTTGTTCTTGCATGCGCAATGACCAACAATTCCCTGCAGCAGCTCGGGGTGGTTGTATTTGCTATTTTGCATGCAATCGCAGCAGTCGGAATATTTACCGTGACATCCGTACAGCTGGCGCTTGCGGTTAAATCACCCACAGTGGCGATTTGTATCATCATATCGTGTTTCCTTCCTACGATTGTGACAACTTTTCAATACCTCCACATGACCAACCCTGAGGACCTCCCGTCGATACCATCCACAGGGGAGTCAGACTGCTGAAATTCCTGCGTAGCCCTTCCCTCCTTTGAGTAATACCCATTCACTGCCTTCAAGTTGCTTCCACTTCGGCAATAGCTCCGTGTACGGCAATTGCCTTCAATAGTGATATATAGATACATTCGATGGGGCCACATACGTAAAATAGTACATCTAGCGAGACACCAGTGCAACTACATTGTCACATAATTTATCTTCTCGTATAACAGTGGTTTACATGTCCCATTCATCCCATAAACTCTCCGTTGGCGTGCTTGTCATCGGCGTCGGCATAGCACCAACCTCCGAGGTTTGGACTAGTTCTAATATCTTGTCACTGACTGCGTCCTTGTTTCAAGCATGACAAGTTGAGAGTCAAACGCCGCTCTCCCCCAGCAATGTTTCCAGCATGACAGGCGAGAGTACTTATCCGATATACTACCAGATAGTTGTGGGTGTTGAAAATGGAAGCATGATAATTCAAAACACCAAAAGCAAATTTGCTGAACCTTATCAAAAAAAAGTCTCCCGAAGTCATGTTTCAAGCCTAAGTACCCGAAGGTCATGTTTCAAGCATGACAAGCGAGGAGTCGAACGCCGTTCTCCCAAGTATGATAATTCAAAACACCAAAAACAAATCTGCTGAGCGTATCACAAAAAGTCCTTAAGGCGGGGAGTCGAAACTCCACCCTCCCGCGGTCATGTTTCAAGCATAACAGGCAGGCGCGTTGATAGGGCTGAAGGGTCAAAATGTGTTTCTAAGCGGCCGAGGTACGAGGCGGCATAGAATTTAGACTTTGTGGCACGGTAGTGCGACACGTGACTCTCCTGTCTCCGTACTGCGCTGTGCTCGGCCCACTCTCCAGCTCGATGGAGGTCAATGGCCTCGTTAAGGTCAGACAGCACACCTTGTCGCTCAAATCTGCCTTGGAGACTGATTGCAAGGTTGTTAAGAGATGAGAATCGATCAGAGTGCCCAAGGGGACGAAGTGCAAGTGCAGCTTGATGGAGAGCAATAGCCTCATCTAGATCAGAAAGGACACCCCGCTCCTCAAATCTGTGTTGAAGACTCAAGCCAAGTTGATTGCGAGTGATGGACCGATCAGGGTGACCATGTGGACGCAGTGCAAGTGCAGTTCGATGGAGAGTAATGTCCTCTTCCAGGTCAGACAGGATGCCCTGCTGCACAAACCTTTCTTGGAGACTGATGGCAAAGTTGTTGATGAATGAGGGTTGATCATAATGATCAGAGGGACACTCCTCCAAGGCTGTTCGTAACTGCGCGACATTATCTGCCATGTAATTATAGCGAAAGATATGAGGAATGTGAATTGCACGGAAACAAAGTCAATAGTTGCAGAATAACGTGAAAAGACTCGTACCCTTTTATTGGGCAAATTGCGCGAGTATGTATAGATACCTACTAACGATACCACTGAGAGCTGTGCGAACACTCACACAAGGTCCAGTAAAAGATGATACCCGAGTTCTGAGAGTAATATGTTTTGTTATGTGTTTTCCTTAAGTTCTTTGAAGGTCTGACTACAGAGACTCGGACCAACCTGGTAAATGACCGCCCTAGCTCGCCGCGTCAGTGCCCTCTAATCTCAGCCCACTCCTATACTCTCTCACACGCTATCAAATACGCTTTTAACCGTCGCGTGGCACTCCTTCCGTCCTAGTCTAGTTCCGAACTTCCCCAGAATTCTCCTGTAGAACTTTCGCTCAGCCCCAGTCAGACTCACGCAGCATTGCCGCAGCCCTGCACCACTCCTCCACTAGTGATCACAGGCGCATCAAAAAAGGTTTCCACATCCAAAGTTCTATAACCAAGACACACCTCTTTCAACAGTTTCCTCCCGTTGGTCGAACAGATGCAGACGATGCATGGTTGGTCCACGAATACTATTCCGCTCAACTTTGACTTCTCGATCAAGATCAGCCTGCGTATTTCAAAATTTCCTCTGATACAGAAACCTCCTTTTGATCAAGGCATCGATATCTATCGTTGGCACGTTCTTTCTAACACATCGAGACGCTCGCCCATATTCCTACAGCATTCAGCCTTTTTGGGTCAAATGTACGGATATCATAAGACGCATTTCTTAACCTCCCGGTGAACCTGTCTTGCCACATTACAGCTGAAGGAGATTAGTATTACTATGTAAGACCTGAGCATGTGCGGGTTGGCTTCATTAGTACCGGAAGGGAAACTTGTTTGAGTTTCACATCTGTACTAGCGACGAACGAAAACAATAAGAGTACCGTGCCCTGATCCTGCATAAATTGCCGCTTGAGCACCAAACTGAAATATGTACGTTGAATGCGTCAATTATTCGTCATTTCTGGAGGTCAGTAAGCGTCGGATCACCGTCAGAAACCTATTAGTGACTCGTCAACATTTTTGTTTTCCTTTCAATTTGGAATCCGACAGGATCCACTGAGTATGGCTGTACAAAATACGAGTGGGTATTTTGCAAGATAAATTGAAGGTATACATGGTGATTACGACAGGACCGTCTAGAGTCAATAGAACGTTGCCTCGACCAAGACAATGAAAGAGATAAACTAGAAAAAAAAATTGTCGTGGAGCTCCAAAGAATTACGAGAACTTCCACCTGGAGGTGAAAATACCGAACGTAAGTCATGGGTTTCATCAAGGGAAGCTTACTTACTTGTTTCCACAGTTGACACACCTGCAGAGAAGGAAAACCGTGAGTATGTTTTGCACGACAGGTAGAGCTCACATACGTTACAAAAGTCTAGAAAGAGATATACATGAACTTTAGCTCGAATTTCAATATATATTACTCACTGTCATTGGCTCATCGGCGCTTCTGGTCTGCGCTTGACGGTAGCGACACTTGCGCTGCAAAGGATAAGGAACGAAATCACAGAGCTCAACCTAAGTATCTTACCTGCTTGCATCTCCCGCACTGGAATCCTTCAGTTTCGGCTTCTTGTTCGCCAGCTCCCAAGGATTTGAAGAAGTTCTCCTCCTTTATCTTTTGGTCAGCCGCTCGTCGGTCCTCCGAGGACATTTCCTTGGACACATTAGCACTTAATATAGACCATATGATGATCACCATACCTCGCTAGTCATTTTACTGAACTTCTCTGCTGAAAGGTCTCCACTGACAATGTTCTCTCGCAGGCTTGGATTGCCCTTATCCTTGAGGTTAACGAACAATGAACGAATCTTGCCCTTGTATCCGGCGTCGACAATACCGAACTGTACGAAGACTGCTGCCTCTACGGCCTTTGCTCGACTCATAATCAGATCACTGGCTATATTAGGGGTCAGTGGGAGCCAGCCCAAAGTCCGTGAACGACTCACGAGCGCCAGAATCACAAGCAAGGCCATCATAAATGAGCTCCATGCACTTATCTCGCGTGCTATCGCCGGTGCCTGATGGCTTTGCGCCATCTCCTTTCGCGGTACGAACTCCTGATCCCCCGTTCACAGGAACAGGAGTGGCGGGGGTAGATGGCGTGACAGATGTAGAGCCCTTGCGACCTTTGTCAAGGAACGAAGTTATGATCAAGAACCTAGTCTCATCGTGTGGATCGAACTCACTTGGTGCTGCCTTGCCGTTCGCCGCCGTCTTTGAGCCTCCTTTGGCACGCTCGACCTCGTTTTTCCACTTCTTCACGATCTCCTTGGCCAAGTCGGAGACCTCCTTTGTCTCGTGAGACCGCAATTTACCGACAGCAAGGCCTGCTTTGCTTTCCTGCGAATTCTCACCGGTAAGTCAAACACGAGGGAAAAATCGGGCGTGAATACCTACCCTTAGGATGGATTCATTTACTTTGAAGTCTTTCTTCAGGATTTGCAGAATAGATATCTTTTCCTAGAGGAAGGAACTAGTATTCAGCAAACCAAAGTGAAAGCATTGACCTAGAAGGACTAATACACACCTCATTTGTGGAAGTGTTTTGGAGCTGTTTCACGAGCTTCCTCAGCTCAGCGGCATCAGACATGACGACGTCTACTTGAACTACCACTACGTTACTTCAAACACGGCTTTTTATCCTTTCAACTACCTGAGCAAAGATCAACGAATCACAAAGGAGTCGTTGAAGGAAACAGTCATGAGGCTCTCAACGCGGATAAGCGAGTTGGACGCTCATTGCATTTCTCGTAATCAGCCAAACAACAACAATCAAACTTGTTCAGCCACACATCGAGCTCAATTTCTATCCGTGCACCGACAAGACATTCAGTAGTACTCCAACTCGCAAGTGTTTTACATGGCTACATCCTATGCCCTTCCTCCTCTCGACCCTTTGCTAAGGAGGAGTGCCAAACGTACGCGGGACATATTTGCATCATGTCCAAATGACGGGATGAAAGAAGATGAGAAGAGGTATATATCAAGCTCTGAGGCTGAGCGCATTGGCTAATGATACTTTTAGCACGAGGATACGTCTCTCGGTAAAGATTAACGATGAATACCGCGATTACAAAGAGCTCCCGCCTGCATTACTTGCTCAACAGGGCCCGGTTGGTCCAGCTCGACCAAAGGAGCAGAGAAAGGCAATTACTGCTGGGCGTGCGCTATTAGTTCTTCTTCATTTTGAATGATGTCTGATCAGTTTCCAGCGTCAAGCGACACGTCAAGGATGATTGCTACAATAGACAACACACCCAAAGCGCAACCATCCACATTTGTTACATCCAATAAACTTTCCGAAGCCCTCACTTTGCACAAAACGACTCGTACTATCAAACCAACATATCATCCATCATGGAAGCTTGTTCGCGTGATATCTGGTCACCTGGGTTGGGTTCGCAGCGTGGCTGTTGAGCCAGGCAATCAGTGGTTTGCTACTGGTGCCGGAGACAGAGTCATCAAAATCTGGGACTTGGCTTCTGGGGAGTTGAAGCTTTCACTAACAGGTCATATTTCCACTGTACGGGGATTAGCTGTTTCACCGAGACATCCATACTTGTTTTCCTGTGGTGAGGACAAGGCGAGTCAATTTATCCCCCACCAGCCCGGTATTATTTACCATTGTTACATTTAGATGGTCAAATGCTGGGACCTCGAAGCCAACAAAGTTATTCGGCATTATCACGGTCATCTTTCCGGTGTTTACTCGTTGAGTTTGCATCCGACTTTGGATGTTTTGGTCACGTCCGGTCGTGACGCCTCAGCCCGTGTCTGGGACATGCGCACGAAGGCCCAAATTCACGTTCTGGCTGGTCACTCTGCAACAGTAGCGGATGTGAAATGTCAAGAGTCTGATCCACAAGTCATAACCGGAAGTATGGATTCAACAGTTCGGTACGTCAATTTTCTTTTTTTGGCTTATGCCTTGCTGATTTCACGCTGGTTAGGTTGTGGGATCTCGCCGCTGGAAAAACCATGGTCACTCTCACACACCATAAAAAATCTGTAAGGGCCTTGGCGATCCATCCGACAGAGTATTCCTTCGCATCTGGTTCTGCGGGTGGCAATAACATCAAAAAATGGAAGTGTCCCGAGGGTGCATTTGTATTCAACTTCCCCGGCCATAATGCTATTATCAATACGCTTTCCGTCAACGCGGAAGGCGTTTTCTTTTCTGGTGGTAGGTCGACCTACTTCATTGGCTTTCTATACTTTGAATCACTTTTCGTCGTAATGTTCAGGTGATAATGGCACGCTCACGTTCTGGGATTATAACACGGGCACTCCGTTCCAAAATCTTGATGACGTACCTCAACCAGGGTCTCTCGATGCAGAAGCCGGCGTCTTTTGTTCCACCTTCGATATGACGGGAACGCGGCTCATTACTGGTGGTGCCGACAAGACTATCAAGGTTGGTCGAGGTAAATTGACAACACAAATTATCATTATTCATTGGTCGTCCCATACAGGTTTATGCCGAGCAGTCACAATGATTGCCGTTTATATGATGTTCATTATACAGCTTTGTTGTAATATCATATTGTGCTTGCTACTATCTTATTCCCGTCTGCGCAGATTATATTTATCTAGCACTGAGGAAGTGCACGAAAATGCGTCCGTCTCTGAATGTCCGCGTCGTACGTCGATTAATCTCTGATCGACTGTGCGGGTAAATGGCATGCGCCGTTTTGCCTTCATACTAGATCAAACTGTGGGAGATCAGCGACAGCGCCAAAGATATCTTGGTCCATGTATTAGAATTGTTTTGGGTTGGTGCAGTCCTCAACACCAAAAGCCCTTATGAACGACTCGGTCATATCAATTCACCCCGAAGTCAACCTAAATCTGTCCATTGACACTCTGTTCCGATAAGTTTTTCTCCTTCCGATCAGAAGAGTTAACAGTCCCGTGCAATTTCCTATGGGAGTAATCCATGAAAATGCACGGAGAGTCGTTATCGCGCCAACGATGCACGCATTACTTTGGCTATTGCTAAGAGAAAGCAGGATATCAGCGCATGTTGCAAAAACAACAGAGCCCTAAGAAGGTGCCTGTAAGTAGCATTCATATTGTAGGTTTTACTGGCACACACCATGATGAAATGAAGACTTGAGGGCAGAGATTTTTCACACATCTTCGAGATGACTTCGTGGCTTCATATACCCCTTGTCCCAGATAATTGTGGTGTGGCGTTACGCCGTCATGTGCCTTCATGATATCAGACGGCTATGGAAGCATAGTTGGAGGCATGGTCTAGCTATTGCGCAGCGCAATCTTCAGCTTCGGGACTATGCAGTTGTCAACGCTCCAACACTTACAAGTGGTGGTTTCGTCTGCCAAAGGCACGCGGCGAGATTCTATTCTAAATTTCTAGTTGACCGTCTCTCGATAGTCTTTCGTCGTCCGATCTTATCCACCGGATGCGTCCCCCGCCCGCCTTACAATCAAAACCCTTCCAGCAGACGCTCATCAAGCTATTTATGACACAACTCGGATGCGATAAAACACCGGATTCAAAGTGGATTCGAGTCATACATAAACCTTGATTGTGATTCACTATCAGCGTATCATGTCTCAACAAGG